>OY856412.1:1111772243-1111984743 GCA_963693085.1 Alisma plantago-aquatica
ATATCGATACTAATTCGTTTACTATTATAACTAATTTAATAATGATTAGCTTAGTCGCTAGTAGAGTATTTATGTAGATCTTGTTATTATATGTAGATATAGTCGTATGTCTATTGTTAGATGCATTAACCATGTAGATATGTTTTTCTGGGGTACTTGCCATAGAAACTCTTTTTTTTTCCCCGGGTGAAATGAGATTTTGATTGGGATAGAAGGGTTAGAAATGAGAGGGTTTGGAAGAGAACATAGATTTTCCCTTGATTAAGGCTGATTTGTACTCCAACAGCCAATCTCTCCGCCCCAATCTCCCTTTTCCCCTAAAAAAGTAGCAACTGTAAGAGGCGAACTGCCAATAAGTGGGAAGTTTTGCATTGAAATCCAACTTACCACTCGATGTACCTCTTACCCACTGGAATATTTGCATGCCTATATCTATAACCCTTCCATTGGTAATGACATCTGCACCGGAACTTCTCAAATTTGTGGAAAACTCGAGTTCTGAAAAATATAGCTCCTAGCTCCCAAATCTTGACTTGCAGGCAATGAGTAAAAATGGTGACATAAAAATTCCAAACTCTAATTTGAGTATCTATCTGTCTTATAGGTCAGAACAACAAATACTACCCAAACTGGATCACACCTATTTCATAAGAATATGATAATACTTGCAAATGAACAAGTAAAATGCTCCTTTTAAAAGTCATTTAGTAAGTTGAGCCCTATAAGAGTATGCGGCGGGTTTGGATGATAGCGCCACATCTTGCACTGATTCAGAAATAAAAAAGAACTTCCATTTTTTCAGTCCCTTGGATATAGAAGGGTAAGCTAATGTGATACCTCGTCACGCTAAACGAGATTACTCAAAATATAAAACACGATCAACTACTAATTAAACACATAGTCAGAAAAGCGGAATAATTAAAACTGATTTCAACATCATAAACATGTTTTGAAACATTTGCATAAAGGTCCATCTTTTCCATAAACTCATATACCATAACATGCATTTACATCTGTCTCCAGTGGTTGAGGTCACAACCTGTATGCAAAAGAGATATTCCTCATGTACACGCCATATATACATACACTGTCATACTGCCAAAAACTCGTGTCGGTACAAGTATAACATCTACAAAACACTTCCCATACCTGGATCTGAGAGTACATGGATGACATTAGGACTCTACTGCTAACAACTACCACTATACAACCTTCTGTGCCTATTGATCACCAAGCTGCTCCTCTTCTACGACACGATCTCGACCACGTTGTCGGTGACCACCTAAAAAGATGTGGTGACCCACGGGTGAGACCCATGTCCCAGCGAGAGATATAACTCTCTCCAACTGATATTGATTACAACAAATTGTTTAACAGTAAATAGACTGAGCAGATTGAAGTATTTGGTAAACAATTGAGTAGATTGAACAATTCTAACATACTAAGCAAGTTAAACAGATAAGCCTGACAACAAGTATAATTACTCAGATTTGATAAGATTTCATCATGTATAAGAACTGTGTCGTATAAAAACATGGCAAGGCTAATCAACCAATGTGAAACGTATTCAACCCTAGCAAATATGCTATACGTCTTGTATAACCTCTTTTATTATGCCCTGAGGAATTTGAGTCGTACCACCCAAATCCAACTGACCACTGCTAAGTCGTAATCAGTGCCATACTAGATCTATGGAAGAGCCGAACTCCATGATCTCACCACCAACTCCCGGTTAGTATGAGAGACAACGCAAAGACATAACAGTCAACTGCCAACAACGACTTATAGTCAAGCTGAAAACAACTAGCCCACCTTAGTACAAGTCACAACGCTAGAGAACAGGTCACGCATGCCCGTTCTATAAGAGGCATCTTGCAGTTGTACTGCTGCCTTTCACACATATCACAAATATTCGAAGCATGATTGCATCCATCCTCCATAACCTGCAATTGCGGACACAAGGAGATACTCTCGACTTGCGCCCCCGCATATTAAAAAATATGCGTTCTGAGTTTCCCGTAGGAATTACTCGTTTCACCATCCAACAAGTTTTGACACTGGAATGGATCTATGGTACATGACAACTAAATGATTAGGGTTTCACTTGATTATTTATTGCCGATTGGGTGAATTAAGGCTGCATCATACAAGTGGACATACAAATCCAAATTCATTTCTAGCAAGTGTATAAGTATAACAACTCCAGAAGATATAAAACATATGAGATACAAATGTTAACCACAATTACCACATGGTACTATTTCATTGCCATTCATGAGACTACTAGTCATCATACCACCACAGGATTCAAATCCTTATCACATTGTTCCAATGTTCCAACTCTTATGATATCATGAAGAGGATTACACCTCCATTAGGGCTCAACCATGCCCAAGGTCATTAAGACCATCACATCTTACCATGTAAGATCATTATTATCCTCCCATGCCCTATGACATGGCTCAACAACCCGTCACCAAACATGTGACATATGCGTATAATATAGCAAGGAACTATGATATTCATGTAGCAGCATATTAAGGTTTCAACAAAAATAAGAGAGCATTCCATTATCATATTAATCATTCAAGAGGGCTGATGACAATCTATCTCCATCACTTAGTTACCTTAGGGTTAGGTGTAATAAGCTTTATCACAGTAAAGTTACACATCCACTTATTGTGGTGATTTATCAAATATATTCATACGAGGGCGAAGGTAAGACTAAAATGTAAAGGCATTGATCCATTGAATTCACAATATTAGAACCGACACATTATACTATGGACTTCATTCTAAACCATTGGATGTTGAAGCATCCAATCACAATCACTGGATCAGTTTTAACATTTCAAAACTATCGGTTGACATGTAGGTTTAACCTTTGGATCATATAACCAAAGAAACCATCAGTTTAGGGCTTAAAAGAAGCAACTCATGATACCTAGTTACACCATCGTGTGGTAACCTGAACTACCATCAGTTGTGACACATTATGTCACCATTAGCTGATGGGGTCAATACTACCATCATTGAACACCCATCATATGTTGAGCTAAAAATCGCCATTGTTCATGCCATCTCTAGGACGATAAACCATTGATCATTGAGCTTACCAAAAGAATCTAGAACTGACCTAAAGTGTGACCATTGCTTGACACCATTGGTCATCACCATCGATTGCCACAAAGACATTTCCATCGATTCTAATATTAGGTCATCCATCGGTTCATGTATAAAGTTGAAAATCAGCCTATAAACACTAAGTATAGGCCATTGTTTGATAGGTACTTAGCACCATTGGTGTAAACCTGATCTAAGTCTTCCTCTACCTCAGGAAGGTCGTACACATAGTTTCAACTTCATCTGGAACTGGAAACTAAGCAAGAAACAATATTAAAATCGAAACCTTAAGCATACATAGCTTCTAAAGCTTAGATCATCATTTTAGAGCAAGAACATGAGTAAGCAAGCTTGTAGTAAGCAATAAAATTGAAGAGGGTTATAAAACTTGCCTCTAGGAAGAAGATCAGAGTCCAAGCAGCAAGAAAACTCGAGTAAAAAATGTGAAGAATCCTAGCTTTAGGTGTGAATTCGGCCAAGTAAGCTTCTTCTCCAAGAAAGGGAGTAAACCCTAGGTGAAGGGAGCAAGAAGATAAGTTCTTTGAGCTTTAAAGCAAACTTTTCCATGGAACAACATGGTTCCGTCTAGGAAGAAGGTAGGAGGAAGAAGAACAACAAAAGAAACGGAGTAGAGAAGGAGAAACTTACTAGTTTAGGTTAAGATCACCTAAAGGAAGCTTCAGAAACCCTAGATGAGGGTAGATCCGAACCCTAGATGCTCTCATAAGAAGGTTGGCTATCTTCTTCTACCTTGGACACTCTGTTCGCCCCCAAGCAGGTGAAAGACGAAGCTCTGGAGACGAGGGAAGAGATAAGAGTCCAAAGGTTTCATTTGTGGGCTGAAGCATAGGTATATAAAGCTTATGGATAAAGAAAGAGAGAAACTTGAGGTGTCCAAGCAGCTCTCTACGTGTCCATAATAGCCTAGAGCTTCCATGGTCATGCAAGCAACTGTTCCACCGCTCATGGAGACCTACTTAGCCTTCAGTTATTGACTCTCCAGGCCGACCCTTGACCTCTAAGCAAAGGAACCGTCGGTTCTTTGGACCCTAGTCACTTAAGTGGTGAACCATCGGTTGACCATCTCTTTTAAGTGAACCATCGGTCCAAGTGAACCAAAACCAGAAAACCATCGACCTACTGCCATCTAGGGATGACCATCAGTTGTCACCACCTGTTGGTGACCTTTGGATGTCAACCAAACAGGGGAACCATTGGTTGATGGCCCCTTCTAAGTTATGAAAAAAGGGTTTGTACTAGATGATTCAAATAAGTACAAGATACTCTCTTATATAGGAGTTTAGAGAGTAGGAATAGTCTAGAACAAGATTATTCTAGAATAAGGAAAAGAGCTAATGGGCTAATAAACAAAGGCCCATAACAGAATAATAAGGGAGAAAATAAGACAAATAAATCCAGAAAAATATATACACTAATACTCCCCCTCAAGATGGAGCATAGATGTCAATTATGCCCAGCTTGGACATCAAAGTAGTGAATCTGGTCTTTGGAAGAATTTGGTGAAAATATCTGCAACCTGATCTGCAATATGTGTATAATGAGTAGAAATCTGACCAGATAAGACAGCTTCCCGGATGAAATGATCGTCAACTTCAATGTGTTTTGTGCGTTCATGGAAGGTGCGGTTGCTGGCAATAAAGATAACAACTTTGTTGCCACAATGCATCAGAATAGATGGAGCAACAGAGATACCAAAGTCTCGTAGGAGGCTGCGTACCCAGAACAATTCATAGGTGGTGTGAGCCATAACTCTATATTCTGCTTCAACACTGGAGCGAGCAACTACAATTTGCTTCTTGCTCCGCCAAGTGACCAAATTACCACCTACAAAGGTGCAATATCCAGAGGTGGATTTTCGATCTATCATGTTTCCAGCATAATCAGAATTAGAATATCCGATAAGGTTGCAGTGCCCATTTTTTTTGTAAAGCAAGCCTTTCCCAGGAGGACTCTTCAAATATTTAAGGATATGACAGACAACATCCTAATGGCACTGATGGGGCTTATCCAAATATCTACTAACCGGGCCAACAACCGAAGTATGTCAACCCTAGTTATTGTAAGGTAGATGAGTTTCCCAACCATTCTACGATACTGATGATGGTCAGGATGAGGAGAAGTATCATCATCCCAGTTAGTGTTGGGATCCAAGGGTGTACTAGCTGGACTAGCCCCAAGCATTCTTGTCTCAGATAGGAGATCTAAAACATACTTGCGCTGCGGCAAACAAAGACCAGAAGAAGAGCGAGAGATCTCAATGCCCAAGAAGTACCTCAGTTTGCCCAAGTCTTTTGTAATAAAATGTTTTTCAAAATATATTTTAGTAGCTTGAATGCCTGCTGAGTCACTGCCAGAGAGGATAATGTCATCAACATAGACAATGAGAAATACAAGACCAGAGGCAGATGTTTTGACAAACAAAGAGTGATCAGATTGAGAGCGATGAAAATCAAATTTTGAAGAATAGAGCTGAGTTTGTCAAACCATGCTCAGGGGCTTTGCTTAAGTTCATAAATAGCTTTTTGAAGGCGACAAACTTTTGAAGACTCCCCCTGAACCACAAATCCAGGAGGTTGCTCCATATAAACCTCCTCATGTAGGTCCCCATACAGAAAGGCATTTTTAACATCTAGTTGAAATAAGGGCCAGTCAGAGTTGACATCTACAAAAATAAGGATACGAACAGAATTAAGCCGAGCCACACGAGAGAATGTTTCAAAGTAATCAATGCCATAAGTCGGAGTGTAGCCTTTGGCTATCAAACGAACTTTAAGTCGCTCAATAGTGCCATCAGGTTGATATTTGATTGTGAAAATCCATCGACAACCAACTGGAGAGCAATCCGTGGGTGCATCAACCAAATCCCAAGTATCTTGATCAGTAAGTGCCTGCATTTCAGTCTCCATGGCTTGTCGCCATGCTGGATGCTGAAGAGCCTGGGTAGCATTTTTAGGTACAGTAACAACACTTAGGGCAGAAGTGAAATGTGCAAAATTGGTACCCAAGTTAGCAGTAGTGCAAAAATTTCCAATGAGAAGTCAGGTACATGATCAAGTACCTTTGTGTAAACTAATAGGTACATCCAAGTCAGAAAAAAACTGAGAGGTAGATTGCGGATTTGGTTGGGAAGGAGTAGGTGTCTCTAGAAGAGCAGGAGCAGTATCGACTGGCGATGTAGTATCAATAGATAAAGGTAAAGGGGAATCAGATATTAAGTCAGAATTCAGAGTTGAGCCAGCAGGAGAATAAAATGGCATATGTTCAAAGAAGACAACATCAGCCGAGACCATCCACCTCTTAGAAATTGGATCAAAACAACGGTACCCTTTTTGTGTCCTGAAGTATCCTAGAAAAATACAATTCGTGGCTCGAGGATCCAGTTTGGTAAGGCCAAGACGTAAATTTCTCACAAAGCACGTACTCCCGAAGATATGAGAAGGGACAATGAACAAGGGAGCGTCAGGGTATAGAACCTGAAAGGGCACTTGGCCGCCAATAACAGAAGAAGGCATGCAGTTAATCAGATAGCATGCAGTAGAAACAACTTCCAGCCAAAAAGTTTTGAGGAACATGATAATGAAATAAAAGAGTACGCACAATTTCAAGAAGATGGCAATTCTTGCGTTCAACCACACCATTCTGCTGAGGTGTATATGCACAAGAGGTTTGGTGAGTAGTACCCATTTTGGTGCAAAACAACTTGACGGATTGTTGCATAAATTCAAGAGCATTATCCGTCCAAAAGATTTTTATAGGTTTATCAAACTGGGTACGGATCTCAACAAAGAAAGATGTGATAGTATCCAGTATATGAGATCTATCTCGCAGTAAAAATAACTAGGTAGTTCTAGTAAAATCATCAATGAAGCTCATAAAGTATTAAAATCCAGAAAAAACTCGCAATTGAGCATGGTTCCCAAATATCGGCATGCACAATATCAAAAGGATGTTTGGAACTAATACATGTTTTCTTAGAAAAAGTAGATTGAGTCTGTTTCCCTAACTGGCATGTTTCACAATGAAAAACAAAATCAGAAATATTAGGTACTAATTGCTTCAACTTGGCCAGCCAAGGATGATCGAGGCGATAGTGCCACTGGATGCTTGTCACAGAAGTAGTCAGGTACACCGTCGTCTTTGGTGCATCCAAATAGTAAAGGCCATCCGGTCATTCATGGCCCGAACCAATCTTCATCTTCGTGGCCAGATCCTGAAAGATAACACCATATAGATCAAAGGTAATTGAGCACCTTAGGCTCTTAATAGTTCTACTCACATATAACAACCTGATAGGAAATTTAGGGACATAAAGAGTAGAATGCAAACAAAGATGGCTAGAAGTATAGATATTTCCAATCCCAGAAACAGGGGTCTGAGACCCATCAACTAAAGTGACTGACGGAATAGTGGCAGTTTTATGCAAGGTAGAAAATAAGGACGAATTGCCAGTAATATGAGAAGTTGCACCAGAGTCAATAACTCCAGTATTTTTACCAGATTGTGCAGGAGAGCAGATTGTGTCAGAAGAGCAGAACTGCCAGATTCAGCTGAAGGAGCCTGGTTTTCCTGGAGCAGCTTCTCAATTTCAGAATGGAGCCAATCAACAGAGGGTGTAGCGGTTGCAGTGGTAGTAGTATCAGGTTGTTCTGCAGTAACCTGATTTGCCCATGCAGGTTTGCCGTGCTTGATCCAGCAGCGGTCCTAAGTATGGTTGGTACGTTTGCAAAAATTGCAGTAACGGGATTCAGTAGAAGTGTCAGAGCCACGACCAGTACCAGGAGTGGAGCGACCGCGTCCACGACCACTACCACGACCGCGGCCACGGAAGGAGTCCCCTGAACGGATAGCAAGGGCAGCAATATCAGACAAATCATGTGTCGCCTGAGAGATAGAAGGGAGGCGTTGTACGCATTTTAGAACATCGCGTAAGGAGGGTAGCAGATCGCTGGAGAGAATTTGATCAACTACACCTGCAAAAGAGGATGGTAGGCCTGTAAGGAACTGAACGAGCTGTAGTTCATTCCGTTGTCGGTGGGCTTCTTTAATATCAAAAGATATAGGTTGATACACATCAAACTCATCCCAAAGTGCACAACACTGATTGTAGTGATCTTCAATAGAATCTGTAGTCAAATATTCTTTCTTGGTCAGTTGTTTGAAAAGATCAAACACCTTTTTGGGATTTTGTTGATGAGAATATACGTGAGAGAGTTGATCCAACATGTCCTTGGCTGTGTACAGGCGCATAAGAGTTTGACAGATTTTGGGTTCCACACTATTGACCATCCATGTCATAAACACCAGAATCATCCTTAGGCCATATATCATAAGCCTGTTTTGTCTTGGCATCGATCGTAGCATCCGGGATGTCAGGTCCTGGAGTAGAAAGATGTGAATAGCGTCAGTGAGCTTTGACATAGAGAGAAAAGGATGCTGCCCATAGGTGATAGTTAGACCCATCTAACTTAACAGTCGTCTCACACAAATTGTGTAGAGGATCTGTGGACGCCATGAGAAATACAGAAGCAAAATTTCAAGACGTAGTCACAACACAGAGTAACAAGCAAGCACGGAGCAGCAGGCACACAATAGTCAGCAAGCAGATCGAAAAGAACTCGGAAGCGGGCAGAAGTAAGTAGACAGAGATCTAACGCATTAGATCTCAGAACCCTCGTAGGGAAGAACATGATTTAGAAAACCTACGCCAACATGGAGGAAGACTTATCCTACCATGAGGCATAGGCAAACAAAAAAAAGATCTTGATTAAGTCTTCAACGTGCTATGATGACCCGGATCTGCGAACATCTGTGGATCTGGTAATTAAGTCTTTAACGTGATTAAGTCTTCAATGTGCGAACAGAAGGATTGCCTGATTGCAGGGCACGATTACTGTTGACAGGGCGGTGATGGCGTTGGCGTTGGCGTTGGATGCTGGTGGATGCACGTAGACAGGAAGTAAGATGTATGTGGTGGTGTCGTGGCTTGGAGGCGTGGCGTTGCGTTGGTGGATGCTGGGCGCTGGCGTGGCTGGCGCTGGCGTTGGGCGTCGGGTGGTTGAAGGAAGTTGGCGCTGTTGATGTGGCACTTGCGTCGGGCGAGTCGCTATGCCGAGTGGCGATGATGGTAGGGTGCAGGTGGGAGCAGGATGCTGATCGGGACGCTGTGGATCGGTATGTTGTGGCACTTGTGTTGGTGGATGATCGGGATGCTGTGGATCGGGATGGGTAGGCGTTGCATGGTCGGGATGCTGTGGATTGGGATGAGTAGGCGTTGCGTGGATTGGGATGCTGTGGATCGGGATGGCTTTGGCGTTGCGTGGGTAGGGTTGCAGGTGGTGGCTGGATGCGTTGGTTGGCGGGCGGTTAAGGAGAACGGTGGCGTGTGGACGAGCAGGCGACGTGGTGTTGGCTACAGATGTCGTGGTCGATCGGGGTTGGTGGCCTGTTGATGAGCAGGCAGGGTGGTGGCGTGTTGATCGGGGTGGTGTCGTGGACGATCGGGGGTGTTGGCGCGGTGGGAGTGGTAGAACAGTGGCGTAGGCGGGGCGTTGGCGTTGGTTGATCGGGGAGTTGGCGTTATGACAGGAAGGCGTGTTGGCAGGAAGGCGTGATCGGGGAGTTGGTGTTATGGCAGGCGGATGAGCGTTTTGATTTGTGATGCGGATCAGGAAAGCGTGATGGTAGGTTGGCGACGTGAGATAAGGATTGGCGTGGCTGGGTGATGGTGAATATGGAAGGAAAAAGGAGAGGAGAGGGAGAAGGGAATGATGGCAGCTAGGGTTTGGGGTGGCATGGATTAGGATGGATCATGCTCTGATACCATCTAAGTTATGAAAAAAGGGTTTGTACTAGATGATTCAAATAAGTACACTATACTCTCTTATATAGGAGTTTAGAGAGTAGGAATAGTCTAGAACAAGATTATTCTAGAATAAGGAAAAGAGCTAATGGGCTAATAAACAAAGGCCCATAACAGAATAATAAGAGAGAAAACCAGACAAATAAATCCTGGAAAATATATACACTAATACCCCTATAAAGGTAGCTCATCCATGAAAGGGTAAAACCCTAAGTCACCTTTGGAAGAAATACCTCCAAACTAAGGTTCAACTAAGCGCCCCATGGCTCAACAAGCTCAGGCATGATAAGAAAACATCTAAGGAACATAATGCATGTGACAAATTACAAGGAAAACCTCAAATTTGGGTAAATTGCAGAGAAGTCCAAAATGTGCATAAAATTGCATAACTTGCACCAACAATGTCCAAATTGGTCCAAGTTTGAAACTTAAGCTTGTTACATGATATCAAAACATATCACAAGGTTAGATTAAGGTTCAAAGCACTTAATTATGGTAATTAAGCATGTTCAACACTTTAAGCAAGGTCAGGGGTCGTACAGCTATACACCCTCAATAAGGATTTCACCACCAAAATCCTATGCAAAGAAAGATGGGATCTTCTTACGAATCTCATCCTTTAACTCCCACGTCGCTTCCTCTACGCCACGGTGATGCAACAAAACCTTCACTAATTCTATATCTTTCTTCAACTTTTTCACCCTTCTATCCAGGATCAACACAGGACCCTCAACATAGGAAACATCCTCATCTAACTCAACCTCTACTGGATGGATCGTCTGTTTTGTATTTGGATGACACTTCCTCAACATGGAGATATGAAAAACATTATGCAACATGTGCAATTCTGGCGGTAGCTCCAACTTGTACACCACCTTTCCAACACGAGCTAAGATAGAGTATGGTCCCATAAATCTAGGAGCCAACTTACCATTCTTTCCAAACCTCTACACACCTTTTCAAAGAGAAACCTTGAGATACACTTTGTCTCCCACTTGGAATTCTAACGGTCTGTGACAGTTATTTGCATAAGATTTCTGTCTGTCTTGGGCTGCCTTCAACTGTCGTTGTATCACCTTAATCTTTTCCAGTATTCTGTTTTACAAGCTCAACACTCAAGAGTTGATACTCACCTGTCTCATACCAACCAAGTGGAGACCGACAATGTCTCCCATACAAAGCCTCATAATGTGCCATATCAATGCTTCTCTGATATCTATTGTTGTAAGCAAGCTCTATCAGACTCAGGTGTACATCCAACTATCAAGAAACTGCAACACACATGCTCTCAAAAGATCCTCTAAAGTCTGAATAGTCCTTTCAGACTGGCCATCTGTCTGCGGATGGAAAGCTGTGCTGAACCTTAGCTGTGTTCCCATTGCTGAATGCAGACATTCCGAAAACCGACTTGTAAACAATGGACCTCTGTCAGAAACTATAGTTACTGGAATGCCATGCAAACAGACTATCTCATCAATATATACTTGTGCCAACTAGTCTGCTGTAAATGTCGTCTTGACTTGAAAGAAGTGAGCTGACTTGGTCATTTCGTCTACTATCACCTATATGGAATCATGACCTTTGACTGTCCTAGGAAGACCAACCACAAAGTCCATAGTGACGTGATCCCACTTCCACTGTGGTATTGATAATGGTTGTAATGTCCCCGTAGGTTTCTGGTGCCCAGCTTTAACCTGTTGACAAACTGGACACCTGATAACAAATTCTGCCACATCACACTTTAGACCTGGCCACCAATACAAGTCCTTCATATTATGGTACATCTTGGTACTTCGGGGATGCATCACATACATCAAGGAGTGAGCCTCCTCAAGTACCATCTTCCTCAACCCATCAATATCAGGAACCACAATCCTGTTGTGGAAACAAACTATACCGTCATCTGCCTCATGGAAGTCATCATGCTTCTCACTGCCAAACTCTGATCGGATATTCAGTATCATAGTATCGTTTTGCTGTGCATCACATATCTGTTGTCTCAAGGTAGGTTCAATTTGTAGTTGTGCCAACAAACCCGCCAACAAAGAAACTTCTAGCTGTACATTCATCTGACGAAGAGACACTAACATGTCTCATTTATGACACACCAAGGAATACAACTGTGCATTTTCAGCAGATGATGGCGACGACGATTTCCTACTCAATGCATCAACTACCACATTCGCCTTGCGTGGATGGTAGTCTATCATGCAATCATAATCTTTAATCAACTCCATCCATCTCCCCAGCCTCATATTCAACTCCTGCTTTAAAAAGATATACTGGAGATTCTTGTGGTCGGTGAAGATCTTACACTTTTCTCCATAAAAGTAGTCTCTCCAAATCTTCAAAGCATGAACTACGGCTGCAAGCCCCAGATCACGTGTTGGGTAATTCTCCCCGTGTTTCTTAAGCTGTCGTGAAGTAAAAGAAATCACATTCTTATCCTGCATCCAACACCCATTCTTCGAAGCATAACAAAAGACAATATAGGTTTTCCCTTGTTCTGGTAGCATTAACACTGGTGTACTTGTCAACTTCTCTTTAACTGCTGGAAAGAACGTCGACACTTGTCGTCCCAAGCAAAAGGAACATCCTTCCTAGTTAACCTAGTTAGGGGTAACACTACAGAATTGAAGTTCTTTATAAACCTCATGTAGTAGTCTGTCAAACCTAGGAAACTATGAATCTCTATTGGTGTCTTAGGCTGTTCCCATTCTCTATGGGACTCAACCTTCTTAGGATCAACACAAACACCCTTAGCTGATATGACATGACCCAAAAAAGACACTTCAGACAACCAGAACTTGCACTTGCTAAACTTAGCATATAATTGGTGCTGCCTCAACAAAGTCAACGCTCGGCGAAGGTGTTGCTCATGCCAGTGACTATTCTTGGAGTATATCAGGATGCCATCTATGAACACGACTACAAACCGATCAAGATAGGGCCTAAACACCCTGTTTATCAGAATAATGAAAGCTGCTGGTGCATTGGTTAGCCCAAACGGCATAACCAAAAACTCGTAGTGACCATACCTAGTCTTAAAAGCTGACTCGGGTATGTCATCCGCCTTGATTCTCAACTGGTGGTAATATGATCTCAGGTCTATCTTCGAAAACACAGTGACACCTCTCAACTGATCAAAAAGGTCATCAATCTTTGACAACGAATACTTATTCTTTATCGTCACCTTGTTCAACTGTCGGTAATCTATACAGAATCTCATTGAACCATCATTCTTTTTGACGAACAACACGGGAGCACCCCAAAGGGAAGTGCTTGGCTTGATAAAACCCTTCTCTAACAGTTCCTGCAACTGTTTCTTTAACTCCTGCATTTCTGCTAGTGCCATCCTGTACGGTGACTGCGCTATGGGTTGTGTTCCAGGAACAAGATTTATCTCAAAATCAATCTCTCTAAGAGGAGGAACACCATGAAACTCTTCAGGAAAAACATCCTTGAATTGCCGCACCATTAGTACCTCCTGGATACTAGGGCCTCTCACGTTGGTATCCATAATATGTGCTAAGAAAGCGTCACATCCTTGTCTCATCAACCATTCTACTGTCATAACTGACATCAAACATGTGGGAAAATCTTCCTGTCACTTTGGAAAATCCACGAGACATCGCCATTAGTACTACAGTCCATTACCACCTTGTACTTTTCCAAGGTATCCATCCCTAGTATCACATCAAACCTATGCATCTCAAGTGGTAAAAGATCCACTTGAATGCTGCGTCCTGAGAAAGAATGTAAGAGGAACACACCTCCCGCAACTCGACAGAACCGACCAAAGGAGTCTCTAGTCGAAGACTGTCAAATCTATGAATAACAGGCAGACAACAACTATCTATCACATCTCTGGTGATAAAAGAGTGCATCGCACCCGGGTCAACTGTTATAGATATGAATCAAGAAGCAGACAAATAAGAATGAAATAACTCCATCTGACCAGCCACGACCTATGGATCGACCACTGCTTCTGGTTAGAGAACCTAGCTGTCGCCTGCTGCCGTCCACGTCCTCTGCTAGCCTGTCTAGAGGATCCTGCTTGTAACGCCTGACCGCATCCTCTGCCACCACCACTAGTAAACTGTCATTGCTGCAAATCCTGCTGACTATGCCTTGGCTGTTGGGTCACTTCCTCATCCTTCATTGGGCAAAACATCCTCGTATGCCCGATCTGTCTACACCAGATACAAGTCTTGCTCTGGTACCAACTTAAACTATGACACCTCGTCATGCTAAATGAGATTACTCAAAACATAAAGCACGATCAACTACTAATTAACCACAGCCAGAAAAGCAAAATAATTAAAACCAATTTCAACATCGTAAACATGTTCTGAAACATTTGCATAAAGGTCCATCTTTTCCATAAACTCATATACTATAACATGTATTTACATCTGTATCCAGTGGTTGAGGCCACAACCTATATGCAAAAGAGATATTTTACATGTACACACCATGTATACATACACTAGCATACTGCCAAAAACTCGTGTCGATACAAGTATAACATCTACAAAACACTTACCATACCCAGACCTGAGAGTACATGGACGACACTAGGACTCTACTACTAACAAATACAACTATCCAACCTTCTGTGTCTATTGATCACTAGACTGCTCCTCCTCTACGACACGATCTCGACCACGTTGTCGACGACCACCTAAAAAGATGTGGTGACCCACGGGTGAGACCCATGTCCCAGTGAGAGATATAACTCTCTTCAACAAATATTGATTACAACAGATTGTTTAACTATAAATAGACTGAGCAAATTGAAGTATTTGGTAAGCAGTTGAGTAGATTGAACAATTCTAACAAACTAGGCAAGTTAAACATATTATTATAAAAAAAAAAGGCAAGTTAAACATATAAGCCATGTCAACAAGTATAATTACTCAGTTTTCATAAGATTTCATCATATAAGAACTGTGTAGTATAAAAATATGTGGTAAGGCTAATCAACCAATGTGAAACGTATTCAACCCTAACAAATATGCTACACAACTTGTATTACCTCTTTTATTAATGCCCTGAGGAATTTGAGTCGTACCACCCAAATCCAACTGACTACTGCTAAGTCGAAATCAGTGGCATACTAGATCTGTGGAAGAGCCAGACTCCATCTCACCAACAACTCCTGGTCAGTACGAGAGACAACGTAGAGACATAACAGTCAACTGCCAACAACAACATATAGTCAAACTGAAAACAACTAGCCCGCCTTAGTACATGTCTCCACGCTAGAGAACGAGTCACGCATGCCCGTTCTATAAGCGACATCTTGCAGTTGTACTGCTGCCTTTCACACATCACAAATATCCGAGGCATGACCGCAACCATCCTCCATAACTTGCAATTGAGGACACAAGGAGATACTATCGACTTGCGCCCCCACATATTCAAAAATATGCTCTCCGAGTTTCCCGTAGGAATTGCTCGTTTCACCATCCAACAAGTTTTGACACCGGAATGGATCTATGACACAAGACAACTACATGATTAGAGTTTCACTTGATTATTTATTGCCAATTGGGTGTATTAAGGCTGCATCATACAAGTGGGCATACAAACCCTAATTCATTTCTAGCTAGTGTATAAGTATAACAACTCCAGAAGATATAAAACGTATTAGATTAAAAATCTTCACCACAATTACCACATGGTACTATTTCATTGCCATTCATGAAACTATACTAGTCATCATACCACCATAGGATTCAAATCCTTATCACATTGTTCCACGATTCCAACCCTTATGATATCATGAAGAGGATTACACCTCCGTTAGGGCTCAACCATGCCTAAGGTCATTAAGACCATCACATGATACCCTGTAAGTTCATTATTATCTTCCCATGCCTTATAACATGGCTCAACAACCCGTCACCAAACATGTGCCATATGAGTATAATATAGCAAGGAACTATGATATTCATGTAGCAACATATTAAGGTTTCAACAACAATAAGAGAGCATTCCATTATCACATTAATCATTCAAGAGGGCAAATTACAATCTATCTCCATCACTTAGTTACTTTAGGGTTAGGTGTAACAAGCTTTATCACATTAAAGCTACACATCCACTTATTATGATGTATCAAATATATTCATATGAGGGCAAAGGTAAGACTATAATTTAAAGGCATTGATCCATTGAATTCACATTATTAGAACCAACACATTATACTACGAACTTCATTCTAATCCATTGGATATTGAAGCATCCAATCACAACCATTGGATTAGGTTTAACATTTCAAAACTATCGGTTGATATGTAGGTTTAACCTTTGGATCATATAACCAAAGAAACCATCGGTTTAGGGCTTAATTGAAGTAACTCGTGATACCTAGTTACACCATCGTGTGGTAACCTGAACCACCATTAGTTGTGACACATAATGTCACAATCGGCTGATGGGGTCAATACTACCATCATTGAACACCATCAGATGTTGAGCTAAAAATAACCATTGTTCGTGCCATCTCTAGGGCAATAAACCATTGATCATTGAGCTTCCTAAAGAGTCTAGAACTGACCTAAGGTGTGACCATTGTTTGACACTATTGGTCATCACCATCGGTTGCCACAAAAACATCTCCATCGATTCTAATATAAGGCCATCCATCGGTTCATGACATCTTGTATAAAGTTGAAAATTAGCCTAAAAGCACTAAGCATAGGCCATCGTTTGATACGTACTTAGCACCATTGGTTGCCATGTAAACCTGACCTAAGTCTTCCTCTACTTCGGGAAGGCCGTGTACATAGTTTCAAGTTCATCTAGAATTGGAAACTAACCAAAAAACAATATTAAAATCGAAACCTTAAGCATACATAGCTTCTCTAAGCTTAGATCATAATTTTAGAGCAAGAACATGAGTAAGCAAGCTTGTAGTAAGCAATAAAAGTGAAGAGGGTTATAAAACTCACCTCTAGGAAAAGATCAAAGTCCAAGCAGCAAGAAAACTCGAGCAAAGAAGGTGAAGAACCCTAGCTTTAGGTCTGAATTCGACCAAGTAAGCTTCTTCTCCAAGAAAGGGAGTAAACCCTAGGTGAAGGGAGCAAGAAGATAAGTTCTTGGAGCTTTAAAGCAAACTTTGCCATGGAACAACATGGTTCCGTCCAGGAAGAAGGTAGGAGGAAGAAGAACAACAAAAGAAACATAGTAGAGAAGGAGAAACTTACTAGTTTAGGTTAAGATCACCTAAAGGAAGCTTGTAACACTAGATGAGGGTAGATCCGAACCCTAGATGCTCTCACAAGAAGGTTGGCTATCTTCTTCTACCTTGGGCACTCTGTTCGCCCCCAAACAGGTGAAAGACGAAGCTCTGGAGAGGAGGGAAGAGATAAGAGTCCAAAGGTTTTGTTTGTGGGCTAAAGGATAGATATATAAAGCTTATCGATAAAGAAAGAGAGAGACTTGAGGTGTCCAAGTAGCTCTCCACGTGTCCATAGCCTAGAGCTTTCATGGCAATGCAAGCACTTGTTCCACCGCTCATGGAGACCTGCTTAGCCTTTAGTTATTGGCTCTCCAGGCCGACCCTCGACCTCCAAGCAAAGGAACCATCATTTCTTTGGACCCTAGTCACTTAAGTGGTGAACCATCGGTTGACCATCTCTTTTGAGTGAACCACCGGTCCAAGCGAACCAAAACCAGAAAACCATCGACCTACTGCCATCTAGGGATGACCATCAGTTGTCACCACCTGTTGGTGACCTTCGGATGTCAACCAAACAGGAGAACCATTGGTTGATGGCTTCTAAAGGTAGTTCATCCATGAAGGGGTAAAACCCTAAGTCACAATTAAAAGAAACACCTCCAAACCAAGGTTCAACTAAGCGCCCCATGGCTCAACAAGCTCAAGCATGATGAGAAAACATCTAAGGAGCATAATGCATGTGACAAATTGCAAGGAAAACCTCATATTTGGTTGAATTGCAGAGAAGTTCAAAATGTGCATAAAATTGCATAACTTGCACTAACAATGTCTAAATTGGACCAAATTCGAAACTTAATCTTTTCACATATACCGAAACATATCACAAGGTTCGATTAAGGTTCAAAGCACTCAATTATGATAATTGAACATGTTCAACACTTTAAGCAAGGTCAGGGGTCTTACAACTAATATCCACAAAATCAAGCAAGCATCTTTAAAAAACCCAGTTACTTCTTGTGGTGGCAAAAAGGTGCCTCTTTACCAAATATTGTTTTACTTTAATGTATGCTGCAAATATGTAACACTTTATGGACTTATAGCTATTGCTGCTGTTCTGTTTAATAGGCTGGACTTGGGGGTGCTCGAGATGCTACAAATGTCTTAACCAGCTCTAATTTAGCTGCAGCTGTTATTACAACAATAGGGGAGGAACACTTGGATGCCTTGGGCGGTTCTCTAGAAAGTATTGCAATGGCAAAAGCAGGAATTATCAAAGAAGGATGTCCAGTTAAGTACCTTTATCTCTCAACTGTTCATAACTTGGGGATATTATCAAATTTCTTGGTTTTACCTAAAAAAGTTTTGATTTTGAAGTCTAATTGTTCTGTTTGATTAGAGACGTTAATTCTGGTGCAGGATATATTATTTCACCAACTGACTTTTTGTTTTTTTTAAATGTCACAATTTTGGTCTTACATTTCATTTACTGGCTTCTGCTTTTCCAACTCTAGTGTTTAGTTAGTTTTAGGTGGCCCTTTTGAAAGACATATAGAGGATATAATTTGGCAAAAGGCTTTGTTGATGAATGCACCAGTTCTGTCAGCATCTGATCCAAGGATCTCGTACTCCGTCAAAGAAATTGGCAATAACGACGGAAGACCTTATCAATCTTGTGATGTTCATGTCAAACTTGATGAAGATTTTCGTATGGTATATTTTCATATCGAAAGACCTTTCTATTATTGTCAGATGCAATATTTGGGGCTGTTTATTATTGTTGTGTAATTTATTTTGCAGTCTGTTGAACTGGTTGATGTCAAATTGTTCATGATAGGAGAACATCAGTTGCAAAATGCTCTCACTGCTATTTGCACCTCTCTCTGTCTCCGTAAGCAAGGTGTGTCCTTATATTTGTGATATAATCTGAGTACCATATATATCTAATAAAATTATTAAATTTCTCTGTTCGCTGAAAGATGACTTTGTTCTATAACTGTTTAGTACTATTAGATTACTCCTCCCATGTTTTTTTATTCTTTTGTGTATACTGGGGTTATTCCCACACCGTCTATTTGGGTAATCGGGCTACCACTCTTATTTTATACAAAGGCTAGCCCTACTCACAATATAATCACACAAAAATATTCTCTTAAGTTTCAACCGCTCGGTAGCATATTATCATAGCATCAGACGTAGATAGGGACAAGGAAGGCAACAAAGCAACTGCATAGCAATTGTCGAACCTCGAGGAGAATCGTCTTCTCATGGGAATGATGCTGTCGTCCTCTCCTAGCCTCCTCTTGAAGCTCTTCTTCATACGTCACGATGAGATTTATCCCCTCCAAGAAGGAGCACCTATAAGTCATCGAGAAAGCATTCTCGCCATCTTAGGATTCGCCCCAGAGACTATCTCATCTCCTACGCCATCATCATTGGGCCTCAATTCCTTTCCCCTTCTTTCTCGTCATCTTGGCCTCATAATTTAAGGCGACTCTACCCGGAGTCACATACAACGTGTCAATCAATAGACATGACGTGCTAGGCTCGATAAAACTCTCACCTCGGCGGTATTTTGATCGTTAGGGTTAGAGTTTGTGTTCTTAAGTGGCGCTGGAGGACACATGGTGTCTACCTTAGGACATGTCGTGTCACCTCGATTAGTGTTTCACAAAATCTAACAACTACACGACGTTCCTTGTCCAAACATCGTATTGCATGTCAGAGCCGATCACGAGTCCACATCAACAACACACTGTTGCGACTGAAGGACACGCCATGCCACCACAGAAACTTTAGTCCCCCAAAAGTCTTGAACAAAGCATGACTTGCATCTAATCCTACATGCTGCCGTGTCCAGTGCTCACTACAAGAAGCATCAATAATAATGACAGAAAAAATCTGTCATAGATGTGGCAAAGTTCATCTCTGTAACTATTAAAGACAAAATAAAAAAGTCGTCGTATGTTGTCATTACGGCGGCCGACCCCTTTACGCGGCCATCATCTTTTTTCCCGTTCCACCGCTTTCCCACCAAAATTTCCGAGACACGAGCTCCCGTTCTGCGGCGTAGTGCAGGACCACTAGGGGATTGGCTCCGGGAGTAGGTAGAGTCAAATCTGCAGGGCTCGTGCAAATACATAGGCCCCTTCCTAATGGTCTTGCCGTTAATGGAAACAACGACGACTAATTTTAATCCATCCTTATTAGCAATAAGGATGACTCATAGATCTTTTTGTAAATGGTTATACCAACAACATGAATTTTTCATCGTTGATACTATCAACGGCAATATGAATTCATCACCATCATCCAAGCCTCAGTACTCCCGACTATGTTGGGGTCGGCTATTTTTATAGGGATCTATGTCATAGAAAGAGTGACAAAGTTTTTATGGCTGGATGTCAACCTACTACCAACCCTCCTCCTTTACCCGGGCTTGGGACCTGCTACATTTGCATAAAATGTACGAAACATAGGCGGAGTTAGCGAGGATATGAATTCTGCCACAAAAATTAATAATGATGTTATTAGTTTAATCACAGAGTCTTTTTGAGACATCTTTTTCTGTTGTAAATAATTATTGACTTCTTTTTCAATTCTATACATACATAGTACTTAGCCCATGACGAACAAACATATACATTCAAAATGTCACTGAAAAAATTTGAGTAAGTAGAATCTTTACTTTTATTTATTAACAAAATGTAGACTCACATTGAGGTGGACATGCCACCTTGCCCCTCGTACAAGTTGGAAAACAAATACATACAACAAAGAAGTACATTTTGCTATTGCCCAAATACATTTGAACACACAACAATGTGTACACTGATAATTTTTTTGCTGCAATCTAACTTCAAGAATCTCCTCTAAATTTATCTCAAGAAAGTGACATTGGCTTCAAGGACTGTATCTGTACATAAAACTTTGAACCCCACGAGTAATAAAGTGATCAACCTATATCACCTGCTACACACCATATCATGGTAATATTTTAAAACCTGATAGATAGAAGAAAAAAAAATAGGATGGAAAAAATGCAATAGCATGTTTACCAAATCAAATCTCTGTTTGGACATGTCTAGTAGCTGCTGCCAATATCTCCTACTTCAGAAAAAAGAAATGAATTTGAAGCATATCATACACTTGCTTTTGTAAATCAAGTCATTTGATTTTGTTTTTTCCCCTTTTTTGGTGAAAAATCTCACCTTTTTTTCCCTTTTTCATTCATAAGTATTGTGCATTCCTATACAAGTAAAATCAGAAAACTAGAAAGAAGGAATATAATATGCTTTTGATTACAAAGGAAAGGAAAATTGTAAATCTTCATGAGTAACTCAAGAAGAGAAAGAGAGACAGCCCATTGACTACAAAGACAACAACTCCAAGAAAGATGTTGTCCACCACTAGCTATAACGAGATTTCAACACTACAGTCAGACTACTAGCTATAGTTGGAAGCTCAGAACAGCAACCCATTTAGTGAATATCGCTGGTGCAAGACTGGAATACTCCCACAAAACTAGCAGCACATTGCTGAGAAACAGAGATATCTTGTAACACTGACTTCTATTTCTTCTTCTAATAGGTTCCTCTACAGTAAGAAACCTTCAACTGGCAGCTTGCACATGTAGGTTTTAGTTTTAGGCATGAATATTCCAATGTTCTTATTAACATCATAGATCCATAAATGTAGCTCATCAAACTGCTGCTCTCTTGTTGAGTCTCATAAACTCTATAAGCTTACTCACACATTCTTTGAATGATTAGATATATAACATGTGATGTAAGAGTGGGTGCGTTTCGAGGCATTACATTGCTTAATGCAGGAGGTTAATGTGTAGCCGAAACAACATCATGACTTTGGGCATGTTCATCCAAAACAGTCAAGTATATTTTAGCTGTTGATTAACTCCACACTATCCAAATCGTTCTGCTCCTACTTGCATGGAGAATTGAAGAGACAAGCAAACAATGAAAACAATGCCTATTAAGAGAAAGAACGCAATCAACAGACATAAGCATGACGTAAGAAGGCTACTACTAAGATTCTACAAATGGGTGTTACAAGGCTCTAAACTTTGAGATTTTTTTTGGACTTTTTGATGAACCCCCATTTTTAAAGATGCAAGATTCACAAGACCGCCTGCAAACCACATTTTTGTAACTGAAGCAACTAAAATATAATTGTATGATGTGTGTAATGGTTGGAGGGAGTGGCTATTGCATGCTTCAGACTGAATGAAGTCACATCATCTAGTCAATTACTTGATGGATAAGAAGTTGAATTTCTACATCTACCTGCGGGTAACAAAAATAGATTTAAATGTATTTAGATAGCCATTCCCTTCATAGTTCTCTGAATCTATGCTTATATCAAGAACCAACTCATATTACCGCTTCCAGCAACAAGCCCCTATATTCCCCACCCTTATAAAAACTGGAAAAATGGTTCACACATGTAGTCTTAAGTCTTTAGCATATAATTTTAAAAAAATAACATGAATGCTGTCTGAGAAAATAAATACCCTATGTATAATGCTCTACAATCTTTAACAAAAAAATATTAACAAGGATAAGATATGGTTTGCGTTGGAATTGTTCTAACGTCAAAAGGACTCGATGCTGAGAAGTATCCAATAGATGTGCTCTGCCCATTAGCGCTTTTCTTCAAAAGCAGTTCTCACAGTCTTTCTCTATAAGGTCAAGATCTATTCTTGCCATTAGAATATATGTAGAATTCAAGCTCTATCTGTCAAGCAGGAGGGAAATAAAACGTAATTTGATGGAGTCTACATTAGGTTATTTTATTTTAGTTATTGGAAGAGTCCTCCCGTGTTGCTCTGCCCTAGTCATGTGGTGATTGCATAGGTGATGATGGAGGTAGTGAGAAGAGAGTCTTGGTGGATCCAAGGGAGGTACTCTTTCTGGGTAGGGGTTGATTATGTCAGAAGATCAGAGTGATAGATGTGCACAACTATCACTAACAGAGAGTGAAGAAGAAGTCGTCAACTTGGAAGAAGCGGAAAGCAGAGAAGATCAATAGCATTTTAAGTTAGCATTGATGTGGAAGTTGCAAGCATATGGACCAAAGAATTAATGACACAAAATGAGTCCTAATCCAGATCTGATCCACTACGAAGAATGTGAGAATGTGTTTTTCTGTCAACTGGAGAAAGAGATCATTATCATTCATTTTACACCAGAGAGACAAATAAAAGGTCATAGAATGAGCCCCCATTGTTATTCGACAATCGTTAGTTATTGGATGATTAGGTAAATGATGATTTGTAACCATTACAAACTGGAATGCACAGTCCATTCTAGATCCAGCTGTACAACCTATCTCTAGGTTCTAGGTTGGAAAAAGTTACTAGATGATAGTTGGGAAACTAGGGCCAATGTTGAAAGTCGATCCAGATGATTCAAATTTGGACACCTCAACCAGAGCCCGAGTGAACATCAACATCCTCAACTTGCTAAAGCACATCGAAAAGATAAAAGGGGAAGATGGGGATGTTGTAAACATAGCCATAGTTGTCAAGGCGGCTAGGCGGTCACCATGTCCCAAGGGGCGCCTAGGCTGTTCTGGGCGTTTTTTGTTTTTGTATTTTTTTCAGTATGTTAACCTGCTTCTTATTGTACATATATATTACATATAATACCATATAGGAAACATAAAAATAGAGGGCAGCATGATGCTATGACAGCTGTAGCAGCAGATTGGAGTAGGAAGAAGAAAAAATGGAACTAATATCAACAAGCCTGCAGTAACAATTGGAGCAGGAAATGTAGAAAAAATAAAAGAAAACAGGAAAAAGGAAGGTGGGTAAAGGTTGTAACTCAGTAGAGAGAAAGTGGAGGATGGGAAAGAAAAGAAAAGATATAATAACAAGGATAAAAAACCAAAATAGCACACTTTAATAAAAATATGTATTGAAATAGCACTAAAGTCATCTTAATTCCGGGAATAGCCCACTTTCTGGGGGAAAGCGCCAACAATTTTGGCGTTTTATGGACTGCGGGATCAAAAGCGCCAAACAAATGACGTTTTAAAAGAAAAGCGCCAAAAAAATGGCGTTTTATAGGAAAAGCGCCAAAAAAATGGCGTTTTAAAGAGAAAGCGCCAAAAAAATGGCGTTTTAAAGCTGGAAAGCGTAAAAAAAAATGGCCGTATGGGAGGAAATGGGAAGCTTATACGATGGCTTACATCAGGGAGCTAACTCTGAGCATGCCGCCATCAGCTACTACCGAAGACAATAATAGCAAGAACGATCACAGAAGCTCCCTGCGCTGCGATCTCAACCACATCGTGCCCGCTGTAGTGTTCTCGACCGGTGGGTACCAAGGTAACTTCTTTCATGAGCTGGTCGACGTCCTCACGCCGCTGTTCATCGCGTCTCACCACTACGGCGGACAAGTTCAGTTCCTCATCGTGGACTTCAAGCCATGGTGGGTGGAGAAATACAGGGCCATCATCAAGCGGCTGTCGTGGTACGAGGTCATCAAAGATAGAATGGCATTAAAGCTTTAAGACACGAGGACGAGAACATTTAATGATGGCAGGGGGCAACACACATTTCAACGTTTGAGTAGTTATCCAGCAGAATGTAACCATCAAACATAAATTTGCACTACATGTCTGGGAAATAGGCAAAACTAATGGCCCAGAATGTCCAGCAGACGTTATAACTTATAACTAGGGCAATCGAATTGTGGAGCACGTATTAATTATGCTAGCTAACTATGAACACTTGAGTAGTTTGAGGGGGAGTGTTCATAGAATCATCTTGCAGATTTATTCATTAAATCCTGAAATGGATGTGGAGTCAAATTCCTGTGTAAAAAGCTTGGTATTTATGATATACAGACACACCAGTTTGAGGGGGAGTGTTTGATAACTCTTCTCATATTCTTTTATTCTTCTGTGTTACTGGGATTAGTCCCACATCTTTTTTTTGGTCAGTATTTGTCTTACATCTTGTATTTGAGTTATTGGATGTTACCCTTATTTCTATATAGAGGCTAGCCCTGTTCATAACATAAACAGACACCGATATTCTGTCAACCTCTTGGTTACAAGTACAATGAAAGTGGCATAATTTTTCCCATTAGTGGTCTTTTACTAGTGGCTTGACTATTCAGAGAGACACTTCCCTAAGACAGATGCACATCAAGTGGGCTTTGTCATTGATGTATTATTGGGTGATAAAATCGGCTTTGATAGTGCCTGTATATATGTCTGAGTGGGGGAGTCGATGATAACATTCTGTTGGTAAAATATAATAGAACATCGCTGCCCTGTGCTTCCAACTGGTTATGTTAGACTGTCTTTTTCTTTTGTAGTGTCTTTTTTATATAATTGACACGTAGATGATTGCAAAAAGCTTCAATCAAGAGTTGGCTGAGTTAGTTGTGCATGCAAATAAGAGACATTATTGGTAAAGGGTGTTGTGGTCTGCAAATCCAAGCAGATTTCCTTGATGTAGAAAATGTAACTAATAAGATTTTATTGTTACAACATATAGCTTAACACAGTGAATGGGATGTAATTTCACTGAAATTTCACCATTAGGAGCCAAATTTTGACAAACAGGGGGAAATTTCGCTTCAAAAAGCCTAGTTTGGGCCATAATTTCGAGAAATAGTACTGAAACAAAACTTAAATTTTGAGAAATTTGTTCCTAAGGCTGTTGCTACTACATCTTGGGTATTTTGGCGATTTTCTTTGAATCCCTTGCTTCCAGAGGCTATCTTTTTTAAAATTCTAAGGTATGCTTGCCCTATCCCTAGCCCATCTATACCTCCATCTATTCCTACACTCTTCTATAGATATCTAATGAGATACTATGAAAAAAACAAAGCTCTGAGTGCTAGACCTTTTAAAATCACATGATCTACAGACAAAACTTGCAGATTTATAAAATAATGGTATACAAGTATGTAGATCTATAATAAATTTGAAATTACTACACAAAGTTTGTATTTATACATAAAATGGTTTAAAAGGCTATTTTGGGGATGTATTTTCATAGATCTATGTATAAATGTCCGATGTAACCTAAGCAAATGGTAACACATAGTTGTAATTTGTAAGTATGTAACTCACAACTGTAAGTTTGCAGATTTATAATAATGGTATAAAAGTATGTAGATCTATAATAAATTTGAAATTATTACACAAAGTTTGTATTTATACATAAAATGGTTTAAAAGGCTATTTTGGGGATGTATTTTCATAGATCTATGTATAAATGTCCGATGTAACCTAAGCAAATGGTAACACATAGTTGTAATTTGTAAGTATGTAACTCACAACTGTAAGTTTGAAGTTCCTAAGTTCTAACTTGTGGGTTTGTAAGTTAGTAACAATCTAACAGACTTGAGAATTCTGTTCATTGGTGCACTCACTTATCAAGACATAGATACCACCTTGACCTTCATACATAAAATTTATTATGTACTCTAGAGTGTTTATGTCTATTGTCTAAACATTGTGTTTGCAAAATTTAATAACGTAATTCCTTCATTTTACCATTGAAATTGCCATCAAAATTCTGTCAAAATTGTTCCGTTTCTTTGACTTACAAATGTTGGGTCCCCCCCCCCCCTCCCTCCCTCCCTTTCCTTCTCTACATCCAATATGAAATATTGTTGTATATTTGAGTAGATCTTGGTATCCTGGTAAATTTTCATGAATTTATTTGCTCATTTTGGCATTGAAATCGTGAAGCTGTAAATGTCCAAATTTTCATCAAAATTTCTGTAAATGTCTATTTCTGGGTCATCGGATATGGCATCGAAATTGCGCTTTTAATTCTATGATTTTATAAGAAAAGTGCTAGTGTCTTGTGTTTTTACACATCATACTGGTCTCTATAGATATTGTCATACAATCCTTCTACTGCTGCTTAACTTCACAAAATTCCAGGTTGGCGGTTATCAGATGGGTCAATTAGAACTGGTATTGAAAATACCACCTTACCTGGAAGGAGCCAGTTTCTGACGTACAGAGAATTAGAGACTCTGGGCTTATCTGGTGTCTCTGTTTTGATAGACGGAGGTATACCCAATATGTATGTTATTATTATCTACCACGTCTTTCTCATTTTCTCAAGTTTTTAGTCCAATTATTCTTGTATTTGCTTTTTTTCTGCATGACAGCTCATACTAAGGCTTCTGCTAAAAGATTAGCTGATATAATAAGAGAAGTTTCTTCAAATGAGATGTTGGCTCTTGTGGTGGCTATGGCTTCTGACAAGGATCACGTTGCATTTTCCAGACAACTGCTCTCTGGTATCATATTTTTTTTCTGATAAAAAAACGAGGCACCTTTGACATATATTTATATTTCAATTATTTATTGGCAAATCTGGACAACATTTCTGATATGTCTCGATCAGTGCACATTACAGGACTAACTTCTCTTCCCCACTCTCGCATAGTCTCATGCACAACACATGCCCTCACTCACCCAGCCATCCACAAACATATACGTACACAAGTCAAGTCTAAGGCTACACACAGAACCTAGGTGTTTCTGAGATGCTGGTTTTCCTAAAATATCCACTTGTATCAAGAGCTTAGAAGCCTTCAGGCTGCAGTCCTGCACACATTATTACTAAAAACAGTGACAATCATCAATATTTTGGAACAATGGGTCGCTCATTTTAATTGCATAATAGCATTTTTAACAGAGTTTGGGGACTCCCGACTTTCTTTTTATGGTTATCCCAAATGTTTTGTAAGGTCAGCATTTCAGTCTAATTGAAGAACTGTTCATTGTTTTGGACATGCAGCGACTCCATAATTACAACTCTTTCCGTAACACTGTTGTACAATGTTATATGCAGGAGTTATGCCAGATATTGTCTTGTTAACAGAAGTGAATATTGCTGGGTCCAAATCTCGAATAACTCCAGCTTCTATACTTAAAGATTATTGGCTTCGTGCTTCAGTCGATGCTGGTGTTGATCTGTTTGACTTGGGTATGATTACTCATAGTAAAACAATTGACAATCAATTTGTATTCCCAACAGACAGTAAAAGACTTGTACTGATTGGCTGTGAAACTGAGTGTATAGTAGATTGTGTAAAAGCTGCAAACCAGCTTATTAAATCTAGATCTGTTGGTAAAAGAGGGCTTATTGTTGTCACTGGTTCACTCCACATTGTTGCTTCTGTACTGAGTGCCCTTCAGATGTAAAGCTTCTTTGAGATCTGATATGTACTTCTGTTGCCCAAGAAAATTGTCTTTCTTAAACAGAACCCAATATCTCAAGAATAATAGGTAAATCATGCATGTGCATTCATCACTTATTGCTACACCTTTTGGCATTGGAGGCTATCACATGAATAAAACCTATAAGGCATGTTTGGTTTGGATTGTAGCTTGTCTTAATATTCCTTTCCTATGCCTCTTCCAATAAAAACATCAAGATTAAAATCCAAAGAAGAGCCACTTAGTGGGTCTGCTTAATTAGTTAAACCTGCAACCGGGGGGGGGGGGATCTTTTGTTAACAACCCCCTCCTGCAGCTTCATTGCCTGCTGCCCTACCCTCTCCCTCCTCTCTGCTTGGCCGGTTGATTCTGGATCCCCTTGGTGCTGATAGAAATCTGTTTCTCCACCTATTATACTGAATCTGAAACTTAGGCTTTTGCTGGACCACATGGCTGATGTATGTGTGTCCATTGCCAGAAATATGTTTTTTCTCCTGTTATGAAATTAGGTGACTGTCTCTTTGGCCCCATCAATTTGTGGATTGTTCATGTTATTGTATGATTCATGGACATTGAACCTGTTTTTGCGGCTCCTCTTGATGGCAGTTTGGTTAACAATTTTTTGTCATGTTGTTTATTACTTGGTCTATCAAAATGCAACATAGGAAATTTAGTATCCTTTCAGACTTTATTTCCCTTTACATCTGATCCTTCCATCTATCCTATCTCTCCTCCATCCTAAGAACAAAACATTGTCTAAAGGACCGGTGCTCCCAGGTATGCGTGTATCTAAATGTTTCAGTATTTTACTTGCATTTGAATAACTGTATTTCAGGAAAGAATCAGACCTTCAATCTGAGAATGTTTTGATGCAAGTGTTATATTTGTTCAAATGGGTCCTTTTTTATTTTGCTTGACTGGTCCATCGATATGGGCAAATTCATTACATTTTGTCTATTAAGAATATTTTGTAAATGATGTGTAGAAAGAAGTTTGCAACTTAACATCACTTGATGAAATATACATATTGTCCCAGTGAATGGTGCATGTAACACTGGTATACAACAAACATATACAGTTGATTATGTAATACATACATATAAGCTTCACATATTTAGGTAAATAATCTCTTTTGACACATACATACACACGAACACACACACACACACACACATGTGCACACACAACACACTGTATCTACGCACGCTCTTGCACACAGGTGAAGAAGAAGTAACCAAACAATAGCTACAGGAATGTAGTGTAGACAGTGCCCCATAAAAGTAGCCATTTCTCTGGGATGAAGAGAGAAAGAAGGATGTGGGAGCAGCAGCAGAAGCAACCCATACTGAGCAGTAGCAGGTTGAGCAGAGGAGTGACTAAGCACAGATATAGCTGACTCTTATGAACAGAAGGAATAGCTGTGCCTTTATTATAGAAAGAGCCGATGTCTACTAAGAGCAGTATGCTCCCAGTTGGCACAGGCATTTTGGTTGTGCCTTTGCTCGCCGGTAACACACCCCATATCTTACCCATTTTGGTGTTCTCTTGTGATCCCTATGGGATAAGTTGTAATGGGGGGGGGGTCTGGTTTTTGTTATTTAGCTGTAGTAGGGGATAATTTTAGAACCAGGTCATCTCCTTGTCATGTTCAAGTTCTTCGCGTTGAATAGTCTATGCGCTTCGGTACAATCTTTTTGTTCGGAAAATGTAACAGGTAAGTTGGGAGGGTAAAGCTGCTAGGTACCTTCATCAAATCTTTGTCTGTGCCTCCTTGTCTTAACAAAATTGTGATACCACCAGGTTGATCATTAAAAAGGAGTTCCATGGTCGACTCTGTACGTCCAGTTTAGTTATGATGCTCCTCAGTCAAAACGGAGACGGATTGTATACTGTTTCTTCGCGTAAAGCAGATAAATACATATATAATTCATCACTGTGAATCTATTGGTTTATATGAGATGACATTTGGGATCTATTTCAGATGGAAAGGTTATGCTCTCTGCTGAACTGTTTATCTGTAGGTATATCTTCCAGAGAAACCGAAAACAGATCTAGTGATATATTGGATGAAATTTCATGTTACTTTGTTGTATGGACTACCTGTAAGTGCCATTGGTTTCTTCCTTTCAGCTTGCGTGCACTAGTTTTTATATTGCACAACACGTCTAAGTTAGAAAATAATTTCACATATTTCAGAATTTAAATATTTGAAGCAGAATTCAAGTTTGCTTTTGCCCATGGAAGTAGTATTATTGCTTAGGTTGATAACTTGCGGAAGAATGTTTGACTGTGTTATCATAACATTGCGGGTACTCTTCTTTAGTTTTATCCATTGAGGTCGTTTAAGCACTTTTCTAAATTCTATACCACTCGGTTGTAAAAAATTGCTTAATGATGTGTCGATTTTCCTTCACATTTAGGAAAAAGGTCTCTTAACTTGCACCTTTTCTTAGTGGGGTATGATGAAGCGGATTGACAGCTTGCAGCCTTTTCTGCTTGGGCTTTCTGTTTGAGTACTGTCGGAGATGTTTTATTTAATAGTCGGTATTTGAGTCCCCTGCCATAAAACATTTGTGAAAAGAAATGAAATTAATGTCTTACACCACGATGTTTTTCAAATATTAAATGTCGGCTGTTCAGTGAATGTCCTTTTACTGGTTAAATTCCAGTTTATCATAATCTCGAGTAAAGGATCGATAAAGATAAAGGCTGAAATTTAACTTGTCCAGTTTCCAACATAGAGGACATGAGTAGGCTGTTGATGGGTAGGAAAGAGGTGATGCTGCTGCTACAAAAATATACAAAAGGTGTTTGATGGAGTACCAAAGCTGTAATACTTTTTGCCCTCGCTAAGAGGACTAATCATATGTAGTACTTGGTGTCATTGTTCTCTAGGATCAAATTTCTATTTGTGAAAGATCTAAATTCGAGTAAGATATACAACAAAAAGGTGAAATTGTTAACTAGTATACTATACGAGAAAATAAAGGAATTGAAAGTAAAACCACACAATAAACAAAATGGTTGAAAAGCTACTTTAGGAGCCCAATTATATGCGACCTTAGAAGATTGATTGTTTACACATCTTTGTAAGATGAATGGCTATATTAAAGGCCATCTTGGTTCACTTTGAATTTTTCTCCTCATGTAGCGGGGTTCATGTTAGGTTAAAAATCCATGAAGTATGATCACCAGAGTCTTATCCCATGTAGAAGAAATCACCGTATGTGTTAACCTACTTAGTTCCCTTGTTTTGAGACTGAACTAAGTTATGTGACATGATATTAGTAGTTATACAAGGTAAAAAGAGTAATAATGAAGAATTACATATGTTACCAGTAATATGAGCACAACAAAGAAATTTTATATTGGAGACCATGTAGGGCTACCCATATATGTCAAGACATATATGATGCCTAGGTGTCAAGGTGCCCTAAGGGGGTGCACCTTGACCTCTTCCTTGACTTATGAGAAGCTTGATTCCTTATTGAGTTCTCAACTGCATGCATTGACATTACTTTTTAAGATCATTATAGTCTAACCAAGGGTTATTATACTTGTTAGTGCCCCCACTTCTCTATTTCTATGCTAAATATTGTTAATACAAAAAATTAATTTTTTATTGGCCAGTTCTTGAGAAAATCTCGTTATTTGAGTTTTCAGGGGCTTATATTCATGATTAACTATAAAATTGATATATGTCTATACATATTGTCATAAGTATAGCATCTAGGCTCACGACAAGGAGGGGTAAATAAGTTGTTAAAAATTCCAACCAGACTTGATAGGCAGTTGACTCAAGTTATATAACAAAGTAAGCACAACAAGAAAATAAAGCAAGGATAAGATAGCTTGATCAAACCACAATTGAAGATAAGTGTTTATAGTGGCTCTAGTTTGAAACGCTATAGCTCCACCACTGATCGGTTCAAAATGTGGGTCAAAAGGGCAAGCATGATTGCCCAATCTTAACAATTCATACTTTAAACGTATACCTGATTATAAGAGATACCTACAATCAAACATGGGGTCTGTTGTAGTAAGCAGGATTGAACTTAAGGATAAAGGTGGTAATTACATAAGAAACCAAGACATCGGATTAACTAAGTTGAAATAGAAGATTGGATTGAGTGTTCTAAAAGGGATCCACATAAATAACAAAAAAGGAGATAAAAATTAAGTTAAGAAACTAAAAGAATCAATTCTGATCATTTTTTTGGATAAGATGATAACTGGAAAATTTGGATTAGGATTCACCATTCAAGTTTACTCACCAACTATGTAATACTCGCTTCTATTTTATATGTTAACACAACATCTTTGCAAAATGTCACCACAAATGTCTAACACCTTTGCATCTCTTGAGACGAGGGTAGACCTAGGTTGAGGGATTCATCTCTCGAGATGTCAAACAAACAAATATAAATCACAAATATATGACCATAACTTTAGTGATCCCTCATCCTCGTGGATTCACACTATTTAGTACTCTATATCTTTTGGAACTCTTTCCTTTGAGATCATTTAGATCAGAATTTGCAAGAGGGTAGCTAATCATATGAGGGATGAATTCAAATAGGAGTAAGGAAACAAAAAATTGCAAGTATATATATTTGTATATATAAAGAGAGAAGGAGAGAGAGTCAGGTTGGAGTATACTCGAGTGTAGTGGAGACCGAATACACTCAAGTCATTTTTCATCATGTACCATGTATTTTGAAAATTAGAACCATTGATCTTCTTAGATATCTTATTAACATACTACATATAAAATGTTAGCTCATTTGGACACTTATATGCCATGCATCTAAAGAAGACAAAAGTTATGCAAACCAAATTAGTTTTGTGTGTTGATTTTGTTGGTCATAAAAGGGTGACTATAACATCCCATGATTTGAGGCCTCAAATAACAGATCTTATAAGGAATGATTGGACTACCCATATCACCAAGGTGCACCTTCTTTTCTCAGTGCCCATCACTAAAAAACTCCATAATTAAGCGTGCTCAGCTTGGAGTAGTACTAGGATGGGTGACTAGTCGGGAAGTTGATCCTGTCTTATACGTGAGTGAGGAAAAAGTACGTAGTAAGGCTAGTGGTGGTTTGTGGGGCCAATCGTCATTCCTAAAACTCTACTAGAGCCTTGGTTGACGTAGCCACCCTTGTGCTGATATTCTGTGATCGAAAGCTGGGTGTCCATGGGTCATTTCGGGCCTGCATTGAACTGGGGAAATATTATGAGGCCCTATAGTTGAGCCTTGACGAGGACGTGAACACTCTAAGTAGGGGAGATTGTAACATCCCAGGATTTGAGGCCTCAGATAACAGATCTTATAAGGAATGATTGGAGTACCCATATCACCAATGTGCACCTCCTTTTCCGGGAGTCCATCACTAAAAAAATTCATAGTTAAGCATGCTCAGCTTAGAGTAGTACTAGAATGGGTGACCAGTCGGGAAGTTGATCATGACTTGCACGTGAGTGAGGAAAAAGCACACAATTAAGGCTAGTGGTGGTCTTTGGGGCCAGTCGTCATTCCTAAAACTCTACTAGAGCCTAGGGCAGTGGGCTCGAGCTTTACAGTGACATAGAAGAATCTAAATGAACTAAAAAAATTGATGCAACCTACATTTGTTATAACAATGAATATCAACAATTTAGATTATCCAAAAAATAGGTCTAGATATATATAAACACCACTTGTGTGTACCATGCGATCTGTACACTCAAGTGTATTCTAGCCTGACTACACACACATGCGTATGGACACGTGCTCGCGCACGTGTGCGCACGCACACACATGTATTTATGAAATAGAAGAAGAACAAACACATGGTTGGGAGGGCCTGAAGGATACTCCCAACCTAAGTTTAAGGGGTCCAACCACTCATGCTTTGGATTGACATTATCAAATAACTATTTGACATGGCCATTTTCTTGATAACAAAGTAATACACGAATGACAAGATTGGGATAATGAGAAGAGTGTTTGATTATGTTGAGTAGATAATAGGTCCTAGGGGATGAATAGAACTAAAATCATTTAAACAAAATTTATTAGAACTTCATGATATTTTCCAAGATAATATTAGAAGTATGAAAAGTAAGGGAGAGAGAGATTGAGCAATCCACAAGTGAATGCATAATGTATAGTGGTTTCATCTCAAAGGATGTAGCTCCACTACCTAGATGGGTCAATATCTATGATTTTTAACTTTGTCTCACTCATAATTCATTGAGTTACAACAAATGACAATCCTTTTACAGATCAAGGGAAAACTAAGTTCCCATTTAGATCAAGGGGGCCAATAACCTCATAAAAGACTTAGCTATCAATCATCAAGAATTTTTAGCCTTACCAATGACTTACCTATTCTTGCAACAAGTGTTTGACCTTCATCAAGGACTTCCCTACTCTTGCAATGAATCTTCGACCTCCAAGGACTTAACCACTCTCAACTTGGATCTTCCCCCTTTGACCTTAGTTTCACCAAGGGCCTCCTTCCCTTCTTCTTCTCAACCTCTCTTAGCCAAAAGAGAATCTTCATCTTCAAGGTAGAAAGAGAGATTCAGATGTAGAAGAATGAGAGCATCACAAGATATACATGTAGGACTAGCTCTATTACAAATCTACTACTCACTCTAATAGATGTAGCAAGCTGTTAAGCTTATGAGAGTGAATAGGGACTTTTTGAGGTACTTTCTCTCTCTACTATAGTATATGAGAATTTGAAATGCTTGGCTAACCATAAAATGAAACCTAAAGGGTCATATTTATAGTTGAGGATGCCTCCTAGCCGTTAGAATCATTTAAGCTGATTTTTACCCGTGTTGGGGAAAGTCCAATAGATATATTTCACATTGAGACTCTCTTCGTCAACTATTTTACACTTTACAACTGGAAAAATCCAACAAATATATTGCACTTTGAGACTCTCTCCATCAACTATTTTATGCTTTACAACTACAGTCTCATGACCGAGATGCAAGGAGGGTATCTCGATTGATGAGGCTAAAAGACAAGTCTTTTAGTGTTTTCGGCTGAGATACTATGACAATTAGCATCTACCAATGATCATACATGATCAAGGCATTCATCTTGTAAGTTGAGATTTGCTCCATGACAATCATGGCCGATGATAGATGCTGTTTAGTAATTGTTCACTTCATGAAGAAGTGCATTAATCGGCAATCAAATAATTGTACATTTGATCTAATTATAAGTCATACAATCATTACAAACATCTAACAATATGATCTAAGGAGATAAACTATATAATCTTCAATCTTGATTTTTTTTGCACGTATGACTTGATTTTTCCAAACTAGGGTTTGTAAGCTTAGACATTTAGTGTGTGTCTTTATAAAATAAATTAAGTAGAAACAGTAGGCGCAAATAATTGGAATGGTGTAGTCATCATAAAAAATGATTAGTCAATTTAGTCATCATAAAAAACTAGGGTTTGTAAGCTTAGACATTTAGTGTGTGTCTTTATAAAATAAATTAAGTAGAACAGTAGGCGCAAAATTATACATTTCAAATTAGTTTTGTGCGCTGATTTTGTTTCCCTTGGATGAGTGACTTACACTCATCCAAATAGGCTCGAAATTTGTATGTAGCCTACTTATAGTATGACAACGAAGATCAACGGTTTACATTTTGCAAAAAAATAGTCTTGATATGCAGACACACTTGAGTGTATTCGTGCGATCCGTACACTTGAGTGTATTCTAGCCTGACTCTCTCTCTCTCTCTCTCTCTCTCTCTCTCTCTCTCTATATATATATATATATATATATATATATATATATAGAGAGAGAGAGAGAGAGAGAGAGAGTCAGGCTAGAATACACTCGAGTGTATTCAGAAGAAGAATACACTCCAGTAGTTTTTCATGATGCAATATTTTTTTTTAAATCTAATCCGTTGATTTTCGTAAACATCTTGTGAATAGCTCATACACAAAATTTGAGCACATTTGGATATTTATAGGTCATGTTATAAAGACCGCAAAAATTATGCATTCAAATTAGTTTCACACGTCAATTTTGTTGCCCTTGGATGAGTGACTTACACTCATCCAAATGGGCTCAAAATTTGTATGTAGCCTAGTTATGGTATGACAGTGAAGATCAATGGTTTACATTTTGCAAAAAAATAGTCTTGATATGCAAACACACTTGAGTGTATTCGTGCGATCTGTACACTCGAGTGTATTCTAGCCTGACTCTCTCTCTCTCTCTCTCTCTCTCTATATATATATATATATATATATATATAGGGTAGTGATCTAGTGAGAAACATCCTACGGTGAGAGCATGAGAGGCATTTGAATAACTACAAATTAGTAATTATTTTTTAAAATCAAACCGTATAGATGGAAAAAGCATCATTTCATTTACCTTCTTGTAAAAAATCATTGCAATCAGACATTGTTTACATGTCCATATGTACAATATACACTTTTTACATCCAACGGTCAGCCTAAAATTCAATATAGAGCGTCGAAAAATATTTAGTTGTTGTGAATGATCTACAAATTGGATGGTGATAAAAGTTTATAGCAAGGTAGATATTAAGGTATACTTGTAATCTATACGGTTGGATTATGAAAAAATGATCTATGTGGAGAGTTATTCAAATACCTCTCATGCTCTCACCAGATATGTTTCTCACTGGATCGTTGCCCTATATATATATATATCAAATGTTAGACCAATGGACATAAAGTCATATGCAAGATAGACAATTTAGATCAAGATTGTATGCGAAAAAGAAACCAAGGTACCAAGGAAAGTATTATGAGAATAATGCATTGGTTGAGAAATTCTAGTTGAAAGGGAGATACTTACTTAATGACCCATATGTGTGTTCACTGCAAAGTACCATCAACCAAACTTTTGGGTGGAAATTTTGTCTGATAACAACAGAAAGGAAAATCCCAAGGGACCTCGCTAGTCGAGATATACTCTCAACCGATGAACTCTCCTATTCAAAGACACATTTTCACAAAAGCATACGTTGAGGTATGGTACATATATAAACAATATACAAACATGTTTAAACAAGTTAGTAAAGCACTCTCAAGGCATTAGGGTAATTTTTGAGCTAGAAAATGATTAGGAATCAAAATGTGTAAAATTTTACCTAAAAACCATATGTAAAGTGCAAACTAACTTGAAAATATTAATAAATATTTGAATATGATAATAATTTCTTTATCTCTGTTCTTATCGATTATTTTCCAATTGTTTCCAACCCAAACACATCTCCCTTTTCTTATTTTATGTGGATTGATAATTTAATTTGCAATCCATGCAAGTGACCTCCAAGAAGAAAGATGAAATGATCTCCAATCCTATTTTTGAGTCTGATTGTATTAGCTTTGCAACCAAAGTCCTATTGCATTTAAGTGCTTTTCTAAAGGGAAATATGTAGAATAATGACAATTTTCATTGCAATGATTACAAGTACCCTTAGTCTCTGGACTAGATGATTTTCCATTAATAATTAGAGGCCCTTTGTCTTTGTTGTTCCTTTGGCTACCATCAAGTCCACTAAAATATCTACCAATTTGTTTAGTAGTATGGTCTAGGATTTTATCAAGATTCTTTTTCAATATAAGAATCTTTACAAAGAGGATTTTTAAATATGATTTTATGCATGAGAGCAGTAGTAGTAGAAGACAACTGATTTATATCATCTCTAGCATGCAAAAGATCTGTCTCAAAACAAAGAGCTTTAGTCACATAAGAATCTTCTTCAATATGAAGAGAAATAATAAAAATAATTTAAGAAAATTACTTTTTGCAAACAAGGAAGCATTTAATTCTCAAGCATAGTAATTCTAAAGAACAAACACTATATTTAGATTCAATTTCTTGCAAAATAAAGTCTTTGTCCTCATTTTCCATTCTAAAAATGTCAATATCAAGGATGAAAAAATTTACAATCTTAACATGCTCTTCATGTGGGCTAGGCATAAAATGTTAAGAATTGAGAAACTTATTCTTATTAAGCTAGCTGTCATTTTCAAGTTAAAGAGCATATACTTGTATAAGATAAACATTATTCTCTATCCAATACCATTTAATTTCGATTCAAGTTGCAGATAAAACTTTTCTATATTGTCAACCATCATCTTGCAAGCAGATGTCAGCAATTTAGTAAGACTTTTTTTATGCTTGATAAACTTAAGAGAGACATGCGTATCATGAATAATTGCAACTAACGATTCTGTATCTAAAGAGTTTTTTTTTGAGGAAGCCAGAAGGCTATTTATTCATCTCGCCCTCCTCGTACAAGCCAATAAGGAAACAAATGACAAGGAAACATATTTTCTGGAAAAATAAACTCGATAGTACTACTGCCATTATACAACTCATCCTCTAAACTAGAGGAAAGAGACTCGGGGGGTCTGGTGTACTTAAAACAACCAATAGTTTGTTTTTGGTGAAACTTGGCCAGGGCGTCGGCAGCTTTGTTGCATCCTCTTGGTTCGAATTTGATATCCCAGTGAGTTTGTTCTTTACATCTCTTCTGAATTCTATCTAGGATAAGAGTGAACCTGGGGTTCTCCTTCACATCCATCTGAAGCATATCAACGAGCACTTTGCAGTCTGTTTCTATAATGATCTTCTCCAGTCCGGATCTGCTGGCGATTTTGAGTGCTAGATCCATTGCGGAAATTTCATCGTGTAGTGCAGATTTCGTAGGCAAATTCCTTGCGTGAGCTCCGATCCACAGGCCTTCGTGATCCCGTCCTACTACTGCAATAGTGGATTTGATTCTGTTCCATGCCGCATCAGTATTGAGCTTGACGTATCCAGGAGGAGGTTTGGTCCAATGGTATACAGTGGCCGTCAGTCCTGGCTGGCTTTCTCTCGCCCTTGTCTGGTTTGACAACCGAACATCTTGGGTTATGCGCTGTGTCAAGTAACTAACAGGAAGGCTAATATTTTCGAACACCTTGGCATATCGTGCTTTCCATATGTGCCACGAAGCTATCCTGAAGAATTGAGCTCGTTGATTGTCTTGTTTCAATTGGGTTGAGAACCATTTATTTGAGTCTTCATGAAAGAACTCCTCGGGAGGGTGGTTAGAGTGAAGCTATAACTAGACTTCCTTAGATTGCTGACAGTCCCGCAGTGCGTGGGTTAAGGACTCCTCCTCCGTATTGCATCCATTACATAAGTTGCTGGTAGCTATTTTGCGTTGAACTCGCCTACAGTTTGTGAGGAGAGCTCCATGATGCAACCCAGGTGAAAAATTTAACCTTGGCTGCCGCTCGGGTACTCCAGATCATGCCCCACTCTCCCTCAATATGGATGTCAATCTGTTGTCTTAAGATATAGTAAGCAGATTTGGAAGAAAATTGGCCGTTGGACGTACAGTTACAGACACGTATGTTATCCTTTCCGTAATCCTTAGGTACCTCTAGCATCACGATTTGATTAACCTGCTTCCGAGGAAGCCAATGTAGGAGGAACTCGGTGTCCCACTCTCCATTGTCCAAGACGACACTTGCTACTAATAGGCACTAGTAAAAAACATGGTCTCAGCTACTCTAATATTTGTAGCAATTTTTAAAATAGATAGGAGATAACTGGTAGCCAATCAAAAGTCTGTGGCCAATTTTTGGTAGCCATTGCCCTTGTAGCCAATCGAATATTGCTACCGCAAAATTCGTAGCAGGTTGGACACTTGGTATTGGTAGCGACTTTTATTTATTATAATTCAATATAAAAATAGAAATCTGCTACCACAATATTTGTGGCCGGACAACATTGCTGCATTACAAGATAACATGTGCATATTAACATTTCAACTCAAAACACATATTTTAGATCCAGAAGCCTGTCATACTAAAGTGTTAACACGATGGAGTCTATAAAACATCAATGTTGCAGCCTGTAACCTTATCTGGCAAACTCATACAATCTACTTTATGTCGTGAGTAGTTAATAAAAAATGACACCTACAAATATTTATAATCTGCATTTGTTTGTACACAACATATAGACTGCTGATTATAAATTTTCTGGAGAAAAATACCATATATTCCAACATTCTTAGAGTATTAAACAATACACATCCTGATCATTAAGCGTTTTGATCAAAACATCATGATCATGTTGTCTTCTAGAGTTCTGACAAAAGAACAGAAGTCGGGAACATTGTACAACCATAATATTTTTATACAAAATATGGACTGCTGATCATATATGTTTCTTACCAAAACATTACATAACTAACTTCTTTTCTGGAGTTTGGACAAAAACTAGCAACTCCAAGAATATCTGTACATCAACACCTAGTTTACACAAGAGACATCCGACCCTTGAAGTTTTTGCTGAAAACATCACGCAAACAACTTCATTCCTGGAGCGGTTGACAAAAAGTTGCAGCTCCAAGAATATGAATACAAGCACTAACGAAGAGACATGCTGAATTTTCTTCAGTCAAACCTGAAATTACACACAAAACAACACATAAGAAAGCTTATTGATCATTATGTGTAGCATTTATTCATAAACTATGAATACAAGCTAAACTTATCAAGAGGATAGGACCAAATCAACAATATTGGTCTAACATGTTTCTCAAGCATGCGTTGTCCATCAAGCTAGAGATAAGACAACATCAGAAGTGGAATAGTATCATGATATGATACTAATACATAAATACATTATAAATTACTAAACATAAAAGGTCTGTATATTTCTAGTTGCAATATAATCGTGCTACAGAGATATCTTAACATAGTATGACTTCAAGAATTTTAGACAACCAACTGTGCCCCCTTTGAAGTTCCAAGCATAAGAGATAATGTGTTATCAATAGACAAGTCTGTGAGGATGAATGTTCTTGGGCTTTTTTTTGTGTCATCGTTATTATGAACGTCCTTTCTCGTTGAGTAATACCACATTATCACAAACGATGTATGTAAGAAAACTTCCATTCAAAGAAAGAATGGTTGTCATAGTTGGAGAAGTATTCTGGAGACTCTTCGAACTAACAATGGGATGAAGCAAAGGCAGATTGAAAGACATGTTAGTCTTTACAGAGACACAGATTAAAAACAGTAGCCTCTGTAATTTATTCTGAAAAATTAGGTTCCAAAGTACCTTCTCATCTTGAAGGTGGCGAAATGTCAACAATGAGAACAAGTTGAAGTAGGGCATTTCATTTATAAAAAAAAATTACGTAAAGAAGTTGTTGGCATCCCTAAAGCTAAGTATGGAGAGAACGATCATGTTTGAAATACTAGTGAAGCTGTCAACATAGATGGTTATTGGGTGGATGTGATTCACAATGGGTAGTAAACTTCGTCACAGGTAGATCAAAGTGCCTAATCAATAAAAATCCCTAGTTGAAGGTATCTAGGAGATAGGGGATAAGGAATGGATATCATATTCAACCACAAATGGAAAAAGGCATGTGTTGGACGGTGGTATGATTTTTGGATATACTTGTAGTAGTAGTATACACATAGAGTTCTATTAGAGTCTTGTAATAAAAGGTGCTATGTAAGCATAAGTGATATGAGAAAGCAAAACCTTCACCCAAAATTGTGGACACTTGCAACAAAATCTTTCATCATATATGCATGTGTTGTGTATATATAGATTTTGTCTTGATGGATGTTGGTCGTATGAGATTAGCCTAAACAAACTACAATATGGTAAATTGATAAAAGACATATGACCATGTTCAACCATTAAGATCCATAAAACAAAACAAAAATACTTCACTTTATAAATCACACACAATGTGGTTCATATAGCCTAAATCTTTTCTTTTTTCTTGCTACACTGAACCATATGCAGTGCATTCTGCTGGTCACCTCCAAGAAAGAAAATATGCAACATAAAGGATAACATGCAGCAAGTAGACAACAAGTTTTTGTTAATAATAAATAGCTAGACAAACTAATCCAACAAAACAAGTAGAATGTTAAAAATACTCTCTTACAGGAGATGGGTAGCATCTTGTCCTACGAAGAACTTGTGGAGTTTGATCATAAGTTGTTGATGGTCCCGATCTTCCAAACTGAAAATAGATGAAATAAAACATTTTACATGCACAAATCTTGTAGTAACCATTAATTTTTTCAGAAAATATGTACATCACAAAGGCAAAGACTTTGTAAGTCACCTGTCCACATTGGTGATTTAGTTGAGCAAGAAAATTTGCAATCAAGCGATCTTTTTCTTGTATCTCATGATATTTATCTTGTATTTCACGATCTTTGTCTAGTATCTCGCGATCTTTATCTTGAATTTGAATTTGAAGATTATCACGAGCATCCTTATTTGCTGCATTAATAGTAACTTCATCTCTCAATAGCCTTCTAGATATCCCTGCACCAAAACCTCTTTCCCAACCCCCACGATGTCGTCCAAATGTGTCATCCATGGATGGGATAAACTCCAATGGGTCTTTCGTGTGCTCCACGCCACGCTCGATACATCTTCTTTCCAATTTTTCCTATACACAAATTTATAAGATTAAAAGGAACATAAAAAAAATCTATAAGATTTACATATAGTAACAAATAGCTTATACAACATTCTTTTGTAAAGTCATTTGGAAAGTTCCCGTTCTTGTCTTTATGGTACTTATCATATATTCCAAACAATGTAGGATCCTCTCCTTTTTCAATTTACAAATATGTTGTGTAAACAATGAAACAAAATCCCATTTTCAAGCTTATTTAATCAATGGTAATTACCGCATCATGTTCTGTTTCAACATATGATTATGATCCTGTGGTATGTGTTGGATGTGGACCCTTTTGATTATTTTTATTTCTTATAGCCTCCATCTGCGTTGTCAATATCCAAATTAATACATTAAAAAATAAAATGACATAAATATCATACTATAATATTGCCAATAGTAACCTTAGTTGTAGGTTTTGACCAGTATGACAATAGTGCGATCCATTCGCCACTTGTAAGTCTTACATCAGGTGTATGTTGACATTGTTCTTCAATTGATTTCTCAGGATCATAATATTTTTTCAAATCAAAATGCCAATCTCTTATGCCCTGTCTGATAGTTTTTTTACAGAAGTGGATGACTCTTTCAAATGATAAAAGTGGAGACTTATCAGGATTCACAAACTCAAAGTCACGCTGCAAAATTATTTAGTGGAATAATTATGAGATAGATAAGAATAAAGTATATATGTATCAAAGTTTATACTTACACGAATATCAACCATTATTTTTTCAAATCCAATCTCATGGGCTCTCCCCCACCATTTGTCTAATGGAAAGTAATGACTATCACGTGCCATGATTCCCAAGTATTTGCTAAGTTTCCGTCGTCCTTCTCCAACATGGACTCTCCTAACAATACATTGATGTTTCTTTCCATTCCTGGGGGCTATAGATTGAAGTTGTGTAGTTCCCCTTTTTCTTTTTTCAGCATTCATATGGACTTCTGGTTTAGATGACTATAATTAGATATGCCAAAAGAAATAACAAAATCATAATCAATTATATTGCACCATGTGAGCATGGTACCTGGATCAAAGTTATTAGGAGACACATCATTCAAAGATTGTGCATTCTCAGTATGAATCCGCCTTCCAATTTGAGATCCTTGTAATAAAAATAATCATACACATAAATATTTCATATGAAAATTCATACAAAAAACAGTCTTACAACATGTTGCTGATTGTCATACCTTCCTCGATATCATCAATGATTGCATTCTCTAAGGGAGATGTCACATCTATAAAATTTATTGAATTTTCATGTCAATTGAGAATATATACATTATATACCAATTAAGAAGTGTTACTGCATACCTTCCTCATTATCATCAAGAAACGTGTCATCAATTTCTGTACCCTCCATATGGGCCTGACTTTGCATTGAACCTTGTGTAGATAGCAATACACCTTTTAGAGAATAGTCCATTATATTCGGTGTAACTTGTATTAGAGACCAAATAAGATGAATACCTCCCCTAAATGATACATCATGCACGTGTCTTATATATTGCATGTTATGTCTTCTAGAAACAAAACATCTTCCATGACTCCTACTATGAGCATCTAAGATGAAAATTGAAGAACGTGTCAATTTTCCAATACATATACCCAATAATTTGTAGTAATTTCAATCTCACCTTCCTCGACAACAAAGTTACATGAATCATAAAGTAGTGTGTCATCTGTATGAGCTTGATTTGGCATTTTAGAAGCTTGCATTGACAAATAAAATTTTTAAGAAAAAATTCATTGCATTACTTTCAATTAAAATCTCAGCCATTATATCGAGAATAAGAACAGTTACCTCTACAAGAAGATAAATTATCCACTTGTATTGTGTCACAAGGGTTGCCACTTTTAGATGAAATACAACTCATCTGAATGCGATCATGCAGACCTATAATTGAAAATGTTTCATATATTGTTGATTATGTGTGACATCTTATATAAGAATAATGTACTAAAGTTATTTGGAACCTACCTTCCTCATTGTCATGAAAGTGGGTATAATCTAGTGGCATTGTTTGAAAATTTAATATTTTTCAATATTTACACATTTGAGAATATATATTGAAATAAGAAATTACCTCCTCTAATTGACACATCTTTATCTAGTGATTTTAGGTTTACTCTTTTGTAAGGTAAATGTGGCATTTCACTCCTATCTTGAAAATCTATCAAGGAGCATGATTGAACATCTATCAAGGAACATCTAGTGATATATTTACTTCTAAAAATATATATTGAAATAAGAAATTACCTCCTCTAATAGACACATATTTCTCTAGTGATTGGAGGTTTACTCTTTTGGAAGGTAAATGTGGCATTTCACACCTATCTTGAACATCTATCAAAGAGCGTGATTGAACATCAATCAAGGAACATCTAGTGATATTTACATTTGAAAATATATATTGAAATAAGAAATTACCTCCTCTAATAGAAACATATTTCTCTAGTGATCTTTTTTGGAGGTTTCCTCTCTTGGAAGGTAAATGTGGCATTTGACTCCTATCTTGAACATCTATCAAGGAACATCTAGTGATATATTTACATTTGAAAATATATATTGAAATAAGAAATTACCTCCTATTATAGACACATCTCGCTCTAGTGATTGGAGGTTTACTCTTTTGGAAGGTAAATGTGGCATTTCACTCCTATCTTGAACATCTATCAAGGAGCATGATTCAACATCTATCAATGAACAACTAGTGATATATTTACATTTAAAATATATATTGAAATAAGAAACTACCTCCTCTAATAGACACATCTTTCTCTAGTGATTGGAGGTTTACATTATTTATATATTTCAAAATTGTCCATTATTTTTTTAAGACAAAGATGAAATTTTGGCTTACACAAACATTCAATTTGTAGAGAATTCTCATAGAAAGAAGAATGGGAGAAATGTTGATTTCAAATATCAAACAACCAAATATATAACATTTTATATTTCAAATTCAATAATGTGTGGTGGATAAAGAGATAAATTTGCCTTATAAAAACATTCAAATCTAAGAAACATCTAAGGATAGGACAGACAAATGGTGCAGGCATAAACTTTAAACACCAAATAACCATATCTATAACATTTGCATATATCAAAACTAGTTATCATTTACTATGGATTCCAACATCATTATAGAAAAAATAGATCACATCTATATATTAATAGTGACTATTATGTGTTGAAAAAGACATACAAGTTTGGTTTATGTAAACATTCATATCTAATGGTTTTTATAGATGAAGGTAAAACAATGGTGAATAAGGATTAGTAATCAGCAAGGTACATACCTTAGATTATGCTAACACCTAAACCTTCCTTTTCTGGGCCAAGGATACCTAGCCTCCTTTTTAAGGACCAAATGGATCCAATAAACCAACCAAAGACTTACCTATCATTTGAGCTCATGTCTTCTACCTCTGCAAGGTCTTACCCACTCTTGTAAGTAGTTGGACACATTCACCTTCCCTTCTTGCATTGAGTCTTTTGGCTTGAAAGAATTACCCACTCTACTCTTGGATCTTTATGCTTGACCTTCTCCTTCATCTTGGAGAAGCTTGCACCTTCTCCTTCCACTTGGAGAAGCCTTGCACCTTCTCCTTCGCTTGGAGAAGCTTTCACCAACTTGATCTTGAAGAAAGGGGTTCGGGAAAGGGAAGCTTTGAGACCTTTAAAAGTCTACAATGGATTATCTCTATCACACATATCCTATCTAACTCATATAGATGCTTTGATTTGCAAACAAGAGAGAGAAAACGGATCAAGTAAATTGGATGCACTCAACTATAGCTAGGAGCTTGAATAGCATGAAGGAACAACCTTGGAATGAACTCCAAGATGTCCTATTTATAGTTCGGGATGTCCACTAGAGTCTGGGAGCACTTAGGAACGAAGTATAGTCATTTAGAGTGTTGGAACATATCTATTTTTGATGTTTAACACTCCAACGGCTAGAATCCCTTTTTGTACACATTCCGTACAATGAAGTTAGTTGAGTTTCAGTATAGGTAACTCGACCAATTGCACTATATGACAAAGAAAATTTGAAGCATCGACCAAGTTTATCCTGGATGAAACTACCGATCTCTTAAAGTCAATTTTTCCAGTGCAGGGTGTCAGTTGCGTTCTATGTATTGGAAACTCGACCAAACCTGGACATTCTCAAAATGCATCAAGGGTCTCAGTCGAGTTTGTTACAGGAGAAACTTGACCGAATAGGCACTCTGTGATGTATTTTGGAAAATTTCATGAGGGTGATTAATCATTCAAATTAAGGGCTCCTAATTTTTTCTCATCTCATTTACAAGCCATAACATCAATACAAGTAGTTATAAAAATCATCCTAAGGGTTTTAGGGTGTTTTCCACAAAATTGCATTTGCATTGCTTTTGACTTGGTTGATCAAGCTAGGGCTTGATTGAATTAATCCTTTTCATGTACCTAATACCTGAAATCAATCTCAAGTAGACATATTAGATACATATGAATGGAATGGTTAAGTCATTATCAAAATATGGACAATGTATAACTCTTAGGCCAACTTTGTCCCCCTTTTTGACATTGATAAACCATTCCTCAACATATTGAAAAGGATGGGAAAATTAAACATTTACTATGTGAATTGCAAGGAGATACATGAATGAACAATGTCAATTGCTTCCCCTCAATTCATTCTTACCTATGCCTGCATGGTTAGTCTTTCCACATACAGTCATAGCACATATATATACTATATGGTCCTCTAGCAAGTCACATGATATTTCATATAATTGACTAGAAAAGGATCACATAAACAAATAATTCAATATGCCTAAGCTCATTTCTCCCCCTTTGTCACATAAAAAAGGTAGGGGGGTAGAAGAGATATAAAACACAAGTCTTTGCCACATGCACAAACTACACAACCATCCACTGAAGAAAATATAGACAAACAAAGAGAAATAAGAAATCTAGAGTCATAATCAAAATATGGGAGCACATACCAACAACTCATAAAATGTAATCAAACAAGGAGTTAAGGTACATACGATTAGGATTACAACAATAGATATGTATTCTCGATATGAAAGCTACAAGCCAGAAAAAATGACGATATGAGAAAATAATATGCCTCAAATACAATGCCCAAATGTTTAGTACATGATAGTCTACAAAAAGAGATATGTATGATCACCCTAATAGACTACAAAACTAAATATCTAGGCTATCTACATCAACTATGTCATCATACTCATCCTCAGGCTAGTAATCCTCATCTCCATTAGATGGTGCATCAGTGGCAATAGGTGTAGCCCCATCATCATCACCATCAAAAGATCCATCATCATCAACATCCTCAACATCATCACCATCTCCAACATCTTCCTCAACTTCCTAGTTAGGCATCTCCTCATCAACAGGAGGTCTAAAAGCACAAGTACCAAGACATTTGGCATTCTGTGCAACCCAAGACATGCTACGTGCATGTAATGCATTTTCTTTCTTGAAATTGGGAGTAGAAACTCCATCATAACCAACAAGCAGAGTGGAAGCAGGCCCAAGAGGAGGAGCCAAAAGAGAAGGAGCACCAGGGCAAGGGGCATGTCCACCATCAGAAGCAATAGGGGGTACAATGGAAGTAGTAGTTGGTGGTTCATGGTAGAACTGACTGTATGCATAAGAAGCATAGTCAACACCTAGGTATGCCTGGTAGGGTGGGTAGGCATGGCTATAGGATAGGTTCATGTGGGACATGATCTAAACCAAGTCCTAGTGGATGTGGTCCTGAGCATGGTGGTTATACACCTATTGAAGTATCATATATCCCATGAGGTCTTCATTTGATACAAAGAACGAGGTGCAACCAGGTTTGAGTGGTGGTGGTGGAGGGACCTGGGTGGAGGAAGAGGTGCCTGGTGTGGTGGAGGCGGGAAGAAATGTTTTCTTTATGGTAGTCTCACTAATGCAAACTCCTTTCTAGCTTAGTTTGTAGCCAAGGTCATGGAAGAGAGATTTTTCATCATGGTGAGCAAGCACATCACATACCAGGTTAGGATAAGGGAGATGGGTACCATTGGTATTCTTCCCTAATTCGAAGCAGGTCATATTATGAAGAATATAATGAGCCCACTTGACTCCAATATCATTCAATAGACAATACATGATCACAACAATATTCTCTACAATCTCTGTTTGATTCTTCTTGGGATTGGATATTGCAATTGATGACTAAAGTGATCAGACATGTCTTGATATTGAGGGAAGAGGAGGGTAGGATGGACTTCTTCTTGTATGGGACATGCAATTTCTTTAAAAACTTAAGGATATTGGGAAGGGTAAGCACATGGTCAAAGCTTTTGGAGAAACTCTCAGGATCCAGCAGGTAATGGTATGAAGGATAGGAAGCCAACCAAGAAGTGATAAAGTTAGTAACAAAGAAATAGGTATTCAACGAATCCTTAGATATTGTTGTCTTGGTACCGACTATCATCAAAGTCAAGATGACCTGGGTATTAGGTGGTCACACTATGGTGTTGTAGTTCCACGTGAGATTGGTATAAAATTCATGGACAACCTTTGTGCTAGACATGGCATCACTGCAACATGAACATTGTACACACAAATAACTAAGATGGTATGCTTTGAACACCTTATAAACCTCTTTGATCACCTCACTCGTTGCAAAACAACATTCAAACAAAGTACGGAAAGGAAAGGGATTCCAATGAAGGAGTTCCTTGTACCTATTCACGGCTTGAGTTGAGATGAAAGTGGTGCAATCAAAGGTGACACGGTGAGGAGCAATGGAGGAGGATGGACCTCTAGCTGGTCTGGATTGTTTCCTATAGTTGGAGGCCATTTAGGTCGGATTGAGAGGAAATGACCACCAAACGAGAAGGAAAATGGAAGCAGTAGGTCGCCTAACGACCTAGGTCATGATTGGGAGAGGCAAGGAGGGCTAATCGGAGGCTAGGAAGGGTGTAGGAGAGGTTGGGTTAGCCTAGGGTTGGAGGAAGAACACTAGAGGTTGGCTATCAGTCAATTTTCTCTAGTTGAGAGGGAGAAAATTTGTCCGATGCCCTTGTAATTTATGTCCCGTAGAGGTGTCGGTTGAATTTTGTGTTTAGTAAACTCAATCAATACTGCATTATAGTTCAGACCTCAGTCAGGGATCAGTCGAGTTTGTGCCAGGTTAAACTTGACCGAATGGTTAGCCTATCCAAAACATAGAAAATTTAATTCTAAGCCTCTAGAGTGCTATACAAATTTATTTTTGTAGACTATCATGTATTTTAAACATATTGAGGCACATTCCACTCATAATTGGATACTATTTTGCAATAAAACATGCATTTATCAAAAATAGCCAAAAACAAGAAAAACAAGGCATGCAACCATTGCAATTATAGCACTTTCAAGTAAACATGACCAATTATAAGCAATAAACATATAGGTATGATAACATCTGGCTAGATTGCATGTCAATCTCATAAAGAGTAGTTATAAGTATTTTTGATCTAATAAATGTAAATTTCTCTCTATCTAGAGGACTTGTAAAAATGTCTGCAAGTTGATTCTCCGTGTCCACATGCGTGATATAGATATCCTTCTTGGAAATGTGGTCACAAAGAAAGTGGCGACAGAACTCTATATGTTTATCTCTACTATGCAATATAGGATTATAAGAGAGATTTATTGCACTAGTCTTGTCACAATAGATAGGAGAAGCATCAAAATGAATGTTAACATCTTAAAGAATTTGCTTCGTCCATAGGACTTGGGCACAACAACTCCCATCTACAATGTATTCAGCCTCAGTACTTGAAAGAGCCACTGTGCTTTGTTTCTTAGAGAACAAGAAACCAGGCATGGTCCTAGGAAGAAGCAAGTACCACTTGTGCACTTTTTATAAATAAAACACCCTGCATAATCGACATCACTATAGGAAGTAAGAGCAAAGTCCCTTAACTTGGGATGCCATAGTCCAAAATCTTGAGTTTTGGCTAGATACCTCAAAATCCTCTTAATCACTATTAGATGTGATTTTCTAGGAATTGATTGAAATTGAGCACACAAGACAACACTAAACATTATGTCAGGTCTAGAGGCAGTTAAAAATAATAAACTTCCAATCATACCTCTAAAGATCTTCTCATCCACTTTCCCACCTTCATATTTGTCAAGTTTGGCGGTGTTTGACATGGGGATATCCATCAACTTGGTGTTCTCCATCACAAATTGCTTCAAGAGTTCACTTGTGTACTTGCCTTGGTTGATGAAGTTACCTTCCTTGGTTTGTTTGATTTGGAAGCCTAAGAAGAAATTAAGATCCCGCATCATGCTCATCTCAAACACACTCTGCATACAAGAACTAAACTCCTTGCAAATATCAGGATTAGTTCCACCAAATATAATATCATCTACATAAGTTTGAATGATAAAAAAGTTACTATAAGTGTGTTTTAGAAATAGAGTAGAATTGACTTTGCCCATGATGTATCCATTGTCTAACAAAAAGTTCTTTAGTTTCTCATACCAAGTTCTAGGGGCTTTTTTGAGTCCATAGAGAGATTTTTTCAACAAATAAACATGGTTAGGCAATTTATCATGTACAAATCTGGGTGGTTGAGACACAAAGACTTCCTCCTATATTGTACCATTAAAAATGCACTTTTAATATCCATTTGATAAAGCAAGAATTTTTTATAAAGAGAAAAAGAAAGTAACATTATGATAGATTCAAGTCTAGCAATAGGAGCATAAGTTTCATCAAAATCAATTCATTCTTATTGATTGTAGCCTTGAGCAACTAACCTTGCTTTGTTTCTTACCACTTTGCCACTTTCATCCAGCTTGTTGCGGTAGACGCACTTGGTGCCAATTATCTTCCTATCATGTGGTCTTGGCACTAAGGTCCACACCTTGTTCTTGTCGAATTATACCAACTCTTCTTGAATGGTTAGGATCCATTCATCATCTTTAAGATTTTCTTGCACATTATTGGGCTTAGGTTGTGACATGAAGGAGCTATTGACTTATTCTTTGTTGTATGCAACATGCGTATTCATCCTTTCAAAAGGATTACCTATGATGAACTCTTTAGGATGATGTTTTGCAAAGCGGGGAGTTGGATCCTTCCTTTCTTCTTCATTTTCTTCTTCATCAACTATCACCTCTTTTCCTTTGTCAACAATGTTGAGCTCTTTCAAGTGAGGGATCAACTCATCTACAACATCATCATTCATAATATTCTTTGAATTAGAGGGGTCAGTTTCAACAAATTTAACATTGATAGATTCTTCAACTTCAGAGAATTCAATGTTAAATACTCTATAAGCTCTACTAGTAGTGCTACAGTTAATAAAGAAAGCCTTATAAGATTTCACATAAAATTTGTCGAGGGAATCCTTAGTGTTTAAAACAAAACAAGGACAACCGAAAATGTGAAAGTAATCGATAGAAGGCTTTCTACCATGCCATAACTCATTGGGGGCTTTCTTTAAAGATGGATGAGCGAAAACCTAATTTTGCACAAAACATGAAGTGCTAACAGCTTTAGGCCAAAGCTTCTTTAGAGTGTCATACTGTAGAAGCATGGTCCTAGCCATTTCCTATAGCGACCTATTCTTTCTCTCTACAACCCCATTTTGTTGAGGTGTTTGAAGTGAAGAAGAGTTATGTGCATACCCAAAATCCTCACAAAAATGTTCAAACAAGTAATTTTCAAATTCTCTCCCACTGTCACCGTGGATAGATATGATCCAACAAGAAGCTTCATTTTCAACTCATTTACAAATAGTCAAGAAAACATTGAGTGTATCACTTTTTAAAACAAGAAAGAGGGCCCACTTAAAGCAAACAAATTCATTGACAGTCACAAGGCAATACTTCTTTCCACGAGGAAATTGAGTTCTCATTGGTCCAAATAGATAAATGTGAAGAAGTTCAAGAGCTCTGTTGGTACTAGAGATGGCAAAAGTTGACCCGACCTGAGAAACCCGACCCGTCCTATTTGCAACCCGAACCGATTAAACACGAAGAAAATATAAACCCAAACTCAACCCGACTCGACCCGATGTTTACTCAAAACTCAATATGACCCGGAATTGTCAGACCCAAACCTGACCCAACACCTGACCTGATGATATCACGTGACCCGAATCAACCTGAAAAAATCACAATAGACTTGACCCGACTCGATATCAACCAGACCTGACATTGACCCGACCCAACGTCAACCCACCTAACACCAACACAATCCAATGTCAACTTGATCCAACACCAACCCGACCCTATATCAACCCGACTTGATGTCAAACTGTCCCTACACCAACCAACACAATGTCAACCCGACCCGAAATCAATCCAATTGAACGCCGACCGACCCAATGTCAACCTAACTGAGTACTAGCGAGTAGCAACTAGCGACAAGCCAAGAAGTCAAGTTTTAGTTTTACAATAGACTTTTGTATGGCTTTATCAATATATTATTTATAAGAAATAGTTTTCTTGATAATTTGATTGTAAAGAAAAGGAAGGGGGAATATACGAGATAATGGATAGTAAAAGAAAAAAATAACAAGTATTTTTTTTCTTTCTTTATTATTATTATTATTATTAATGCAACATATTAGTCATTACTCATTATCACAACTCACAACTCACAACGTGACCTGAATGAGGCCCAACTCAAAATAGCTTGATTATACTAATATACAACCCAAGAAACCCCAACTTGATAACTCCCCAATTCAAAATGACTAGATTCAAACTCGAGTTAGCCCTAGGAAATAGTGTAAATTGAAATGACCTGAAGTGATTTGACGTGAACCCAAACCAACCCAATAAATGAATATGAACAAACTTGTACCAAAATTGACCCGATACGAACACGAGTTGACCCAAAAAAGCCAAATAAACCGATAGGACCAAAAAAATACTAACCCGACTCAATATGAAAGGATAAAATAACTTCAATTATCTTCGAACCATAATGACTATGGCTAAACCTGAATTGGCTTATCTGATTGCCAACTCTCTAACCTAAACAGACTGAGACCCAACCTAAAACAATTAGACCCGAAAAAAAAACACAACCCAAGAAGACCCGATCTAATTACTACCCAACCTAAAAATGACTCGACCCAAAATTTAAGTAGACTGATGAAATAGTTCAAATTAACCCGACCCGATATTAAGATGACTCAAAATAATTTGACTTGAACCCGACCTGACCCAATAAAGTAACCTGAAAAAGCCTATACCTAAATTGACCCAACCCGAACTTGAGTTGACCAGAAATTACAAAATGACCCAAAGGGACCCAACCCGATACTTACCCGACCCAAACCCGACTGACCCGAAAGAATAAAATAAGCTGAATTATCTCTGACTCGTAATGACCCAATCTAAAATGACCCGACCCGAACCTAACCTGACCTGCCCGATTGCCATCTCTAGTTGGTACTAAGTAAACCTTTGGATTTAAAGGAGGATTTGGTTTTCTTTCATTGGGTAAAAGGTTGGCATTCCTCATCCTTCTCGAAATCCAATTTTGGAAGTCATTTGACCAACTCATTTTTTCTTAACTTCTTCAACTGATGCATATTTATATGACCAAGCATTCAGTGTCAGAAAGATATATCATTCAAATTGACAACAAGACATCTACCAACAATAGGATTAATAGAGTCAAGAATAATAACATAGAGATTATAATTTCTAGTTCCCTTATATATAACATCATAGGAGAGGGAATCTAGAAGCAAGCATTCTAGTGATGTAAAAATAACATAATTGACTAACACTAATTAATTTTTGATGTAGGACATCCAAAAGAAAAACATTCTTGATGCATAGTGAATCATCTATATCACCCTCACCTATCACTTTACCTTTATTGTTGTCACCAAATAAAACTGTTCCTCCTTTCTTTTTTGTGAATTGGTTCAAGTGGCTGATTTCACCTGTCATGTGCTTTGAGAAACCACTATCAACAATCCATTTTCATTTTACCTACAAGAAAGGAAGATGTTGGTGCCAAATTCAAACCTTGGAATCCGGTGTTATCATGGGGACCCATTTCATCTTTGGATTGGTCCCCTTCTCTCTATAAGGACAATAAGTAGAGTAATGGTCATCATTCTTGCAATCTACACAAACCAAATGATTCTTAGAGCCATATGACTCTTCTATGAAGAAAGGAGGTTCCTTTCTCTTTTTATTACCCTTACCCTTGCTCTTTCTCTTTGGATCTCCCCACTACATATCCCAAACCACCATTACCAACTTGTTTGGTAGAGTGATCTAGAACTTCATTGAGGGACTTTTTCCCTTTAAGGAATTTTTGCAAGGAAGCTCTAAGTTTGTGATTATCATCACTAAGAGTAATGATAGTGGAGGATAAGCTAGGACGATCATCTTGTGCATGATGTAAGTCATCCTCAAAATAGAGGGCTTTAGTATGATATTAATCTCTTTCAAGAGTAATGCTAGCTACCTCATTACTAGGCAATAGAGGTCTAGAAGAAAGATCACTAATTTGAGAAAGAAGTCTAGCATTTTTTATTCTAAGCATGATATGTTTGTCAAGATATATTCTATTTTTCATCTATAATATCATCAGAAGCATGTCTAAGATCATCATTTTTAGTTCTAAGTAAAATAAGCTCATCAAGGCGGGCTTGGTTTTCCTCCTTAAGACTATTGATTCTATTAAGCTAGATACCATTCTCTACTTCAACTCCATTGTATTGGAGATCAAGATCAAGAAACTTCCCTTACAAAGAATCAATACTATCAATATGGCTTTTCTCATTTTGATCAAGGATATCAAGCTTAACATACAAGTCATCAATGATTTCCCCCTAACCTCTTCTTCTTAGATATGAATTTAGAAAGGGAAGAGAGGGAAGCATTAAGCATATCAATGAGGGTTTCTTTAAATAACTCATTCCATCTTACCTCACTTACCTCACCAATGTCTTCACTAGTAGAGGCCATGAGTGCAAGGTATCATTCTCCCTCATTGGAGCTAAAATCACTAGAAGAAGACTCCTCCCTTGTGTCATGGGATGCATCCTTACTTCTTCTTTCCTTCTTGTCCTTCTTCTTGTACTTGCTATCCTTCTTGTAGTCCTTCTTTTTCTTGGAGCTTCTCTTATGGTAGGACTTCTTGGCCTTGGGGCACTCATTCTTGCAGTGTCCCTTTTACCCACATTCATAGCACCTTGGAGTGGAGGAGGAGGAGTTTTCCTTTGAAGTGCTTCCCCTTGGAGTTGTTATCTTCATGGTCACTAGGGGCTTCATATTCACTTGAGGAAGGAGGAGAGGACCGACAAGCAAGTTTTTGTTCGAGAATCATTGCCTCCACTTGAGCTTTGAATGCATTGGTATTGATCTTCTTTGATTCCTTCTCTTCTTGCTTCTCATCTTCCTCTTGTTTGTCAAGTCTTGGCTCATGAACTTGAATGTTACCGATGAGCTCTTCGGTGGCTATGTCACTAAGGCTTCTAGTTTCTTAAATGGAAGTCACCTTGGATTCCCATATTTTGGGGAGAGACCTTATAATATTGGAGTTGATGGTCCCTCTATCCATGGTATGGCCCAAAGAAGCAAGTCTGTTTATGATGGTATTGAGCCTTGTGTACATCTCAACCACTTTCTTCTTCTTTCGCATCTTGAAGTTTTTAGGGAGACCCTTAAGCATGTAGATTTTGGACTCCTTGACTTTCTTTGTGACTTCATAGGTGATGCACAACTTGTTCCATATCTCATGGGCTGTGTCCCAAGAGTAGATCCGGTTGAACTCAGAGGGAGTGAGGGATGCATAGATGATACTTATAGACTTTGCATTCAACTTTTCCTTATTGAGTGTAGATTCATCCCAAGCAGCTACATCTCCTGTCAGTTCCTTGTATGGAATGATGACTACTTTCCACATGTTGTAGCTCATCGCTTGAGGGTAAACTTCATCTTCCCCTTCTAATATAGGAAGTTTGTGCCATCAAAGATTGGGGGTCTTATGGAGAAACCACCTTCTAAGTTGAGAAACCCAAGTAAGTTGTCGCCTATCTTCTTATCTCGTAGGATATTTTATGTAGAATACCGTGCTTTTGATACCACTTGTTGGATCAATGGGCTCTAGAGTGGGGGGGGTGAAAAGAGCTAAAAGTAATGAAACAAGATTCATTAGACCTTCAAGTTAGTTCAAGATATGGGATTGGAAATATTGAATTTGTAGTGCAACTAAGCATACATATCAAGGATGAGAGATATTGAATAAACACAAGAACAAGCTATGTAGAGTGGTTCCAATCTCCAAACTAGGAGAAAATGAGTCCACTACCTACAGAGTTCAAGCTCTATGATTCTGCAACCCATGTAAAATTATATTCCATTACAAGACATACACAATGACCTTCCTTTTATGGGAAAAGGGTACCCGACCTCCTTTTTAAGGACCAAAAGGAGCCAATAAACCAACCAAGGACCTACCTATCCTTTGAGCTAGTGTCTTATACCTCTAGAAGGTCTTTGCCACTCTTGCAAGCAGCTGGACACCTTCACCAAGGAAATCCCCTTCTTGCACTGAGTCTTTTTCCTTGAAGGATTTACCCACTCTACTCCCAAAACTTCATCCTTGACCTTCTCCTTCACCTTGGAGAATCTTATGAACCTTCTCCTTCCACTTGGAGAAGCCTTACATCTTCTCCTTCACTTGGAGAAGCTTTCACCAACTTGATCTTGAATAATGGGGTTGGGGAAAGGGAAGCTTTAAGAGATTCACAAGTCTACAATGGAGTAGCTATCTCACACATATCCTATCTCACTCATATGGACATTTTAATTTGCAAATGAGAGAGAGAGAAAGGGGCTCCAGTGGACTAGATGCACTCAAATATAGCTAGGATCTTGAATAGCATGAAGGAGAAATCTTGGAATGAACTCCAAGAGGTCCTATTTATAGTTGGAGATGTCCACTAGTGTCTAGGAGCTCTTAGGAATGAATTCTAGTCATTTGAGGTGTTGCAATAGATCTATTTTTGATATTTGCAACACTCCAACTATATTCTGCACTTTCTATATAGTGTAGTCAATCGAGTTTCAATAAAGGTAACTCGACTGATTGCACTATACGACAAAGATAATTTGAAATATCAGTCGAGTTTATCCTGGATGAAACTCGACCGATTGCTTAAATTTAATCTTGCCAGTCAAGTTTTCGGTCAAGTTCTGTGTTTTGGAAACTCGACCAAATCTGGACATTCTCAAAATGCATTAAGGCTGTTAGTCAAGTTTATCATAAGTGAAACTCAACCAAATAGACACTCTATGATGTATTTTGGAAAATTTCATTAGAGTGATTAATCATTCAAATTAAGTGCTCCTAATTTTTTCTCATGTTAGTTACAAGTCATAACATCAATACAAATGATTACAAATGTCATCCTAATGGTTTTAGGGTGTTTCCCACAAAAATGCATTTGCATTGGTTTTGACTTGAACTTGATCAAGCTAGGGCTTGATTGAATTGATCATTTTCATGTACCTAATACCTGAAAGCAATCTCAAGTAGACATATCAGATACATATCAATGGAATGGTTGTAACTATCAAAATATGTACAATGTATAACTATTAGGCCAACACCATGAACAACAAACCTCTGAGTTTAACAACAAAAAATAGGGCTACCATTATCAAAAACCCCAACTGAAGTCAATACTCAAGTCTAGAGAGCTTGCTTGAGACCTTTCTCTCAACTCAGATTCAGTAGAATGTTGAATTTCACAATCATGGGAAACTTCTCAAAGATGCAATTCTCAGCTCTCTTCAAAAGTGGACTACATCCTTACCCATACAAAGATGTTAGAATCAAATTGTACATCAAGCTATAGCTAATCAAAGGGATTCTTTTGGTCACTACCAAGTTAAATGGAAATGAACCCAAGATACTACAAATCCATTACTCTAAGGAGTGGAGATGTAAATGAAAGACCCCCACCTCTAAATGGGAGTATAGTTGATGCTGTTGCCAAAAAAGAAGATGATACCAATGAGAAGCAAAGAAAGAAGAATGCAGTTAAGCACCACCTTATTGCAAACCTACTATTCCTTTTCCTCACATGTTTGTACACAAATAGGATGATTTTAAATTCAATAGATTCATGGATATCCTCAACATGCTTTATGTCAACCTTCCTCTAGCTGAAGTTATTGATGAGATGCCATCCTATGCTAAATTTCTCAAAGCCATCTTGACTAAGAAGAGAAGGCTTGATCAAGTTGAGACTATTATGCTATTAGAGAGGATGAGTTATATCATAAAAAATAGGCTACTAGAGAAACTTGATGACCTTAAACCCTTCACCCTTCTGTGTAAGATAGACAATACTACATTTGACAAAGGTCTAGTTGACCTCAGAGCTAGTATCAACCTTATTCCCTTTTCACTGAGGCAACAACTTGATCTTGGATATTTGAAGCCAACTAAGATGGCCATTCAATTGGAAGACCATAGAATCAAGTATCCCAAAGGTATTGCAGAGGACGTACCTGTGCAAATTGGCACATTATACATTCCTTGTGACATAGTTGTGGTGGACATGGATGAAGTTCCTTACAACCCTATTCTTTTTGGGAAACCTTCTCTTCTAACATCTAATTGTATAGTTTATGCTTGAGAAGGAAAACTCACTCTTAGGTCAGAAGAGGAAACTATGCAATTTTCTATATTTGATCCTAGGAGAGCTCCAAACAAAAGAGAAGACATTTGCCTAGTTGATTGTGTTGAAAAGCTTCTAGAAGAAAATGAAGATTTTTCTGATTTCATTTTTAATTGTTGTGAAGAGGATGAGCTAGAAATCACCATGACAAATACAGTTTTAGATGCTACTCCTATTTTGATTCTCATCCAACCAATGAAGATATTCCATTCTCTACAAGATGATTCTAGTAAGTCTACAAAAGGAGAAAAAGGTAGAACTCAATTCCCTTCCATTGGGGCTAAGGTATGCTTTTCTTAACCCTGGTTCTACTTATCTCAGTATTATAAATGATGATTTAACTACAAAGAACTCAGGTCGCTTAATGAACTTCATCTATTCAAAGAATTTATCTGTTATTCCTTTGGTAATTTGAATGACATCAATCCTTTCATTTGCACACACTAAATTATTCAGAAGATGATGCTAAGCCATGAATAGAACCTACAAGGAATTTAAATTAAAAATGCTTAAGGTTGTGAAAAAATAAATCTTAAAGCTGAGAGATGCATGAAACGTATGTCCTATAAGTGACAATGCTTGGCTGAGTGCTGTTCATGTAGTAACCAAGAGAGGGGGTGAAATTGTCATAAAAGGGGATAATAATGAGCTGATACAAACACATGGAGTGACATGGTGGCTCATGTGTATATATTATAAGATATTGAATAAGGTAACTCATATAGATAATTTTCATTTTCCTTTTCTTGATTTGATGCTTGAAAGATTAGCCAACAATTCTTATTTTTTTATCTTAATGGCTATTTGGGATTTTTCCAAATACCAATACACCCACCAAACCAAGAAAAGACCACATTTACATGAACCTATGAGACTTATGCTTATAGACAAATGCCATTTGGTTTTGTAATGCTTCAACGACTTTCCAGCATTGTATGATCACCATTTTCTCTGATTTGATCGAGTGAATAATGGATATTTTTATGGGTACTTTCAAATTTATATGCTAATTCATTTGACTACTGTTTATTGAATTTATCTAAAATTATTTAGCATTGCAAAAAGGTTAGCCTAGTACTCAACTGGGAGAGGTGCCATTTCATGGTACAATCTTGAGTTGTACTAGGCCATGTGGTATCTAATAAGGGTATCAAAGTTGAAAAGGCTAAGGTGGAAGCAATTGAAAGGATGTCCATTTCGACATCTATGAAAGATGTTTGCAACTTTCTTCGCCATGCAAAATTTTATAGGTGCTTCATCTAAGATTTATCCAAGATAGCCAAACCATTGTGCTCACTTCTTGCTAAAATGTTGATTTTGTTTTCAATGATGACTGCCAATCCACTTTCAAAATGTTGAAGGATACTCTTATTTCTACCCCCATGATTCAACCCCCAGATTGGAATTGACTTTCAAGATTATGTGTGATGCTAGTGACTATGTCGTAGGTGCAGTCATAAGATAGTAGAAAGATAACAAACTCCATGCCATACATTATGCCAATAAGACCCTGGATGAAGCACAAATAAACTATGCCACCATGGGGAAGGAAATGCTAGAAATAGTATACGCCTTCAACTAATCAGTACTACAGATATGACATATTCCGTCAGTTGTTTTTTCAAGAGAAATTGATGACGTGCTCTTTAATGTTGATTCATTAGAGACAACCTCCATGGTTGACCAATTGAGAAAATATATGCCGTGTTTTATGTATATCATTGATTTCTTCTCAAACCAACCGACACGATATATCGCCCAACAAAAATAAAATGTTACACAAAATTTTTGGGAGGCATTTCATTTACCTCCAAAAATTTATTTTGTTGATTTTTTTATTATATACCCGATGAGATAAATGACTACACCTCAAACATCTCCTATTAATTCTTATGTGTATATATCATTGGTTGGATCTACAATGATCGGCGAGAAAGGAGGCACACACCATATGTCTCACAAAATTTTTGCCATCCCAATCATTTGTTCTCATCGTGTGTTGCTACCCCAACTGACGATGTAAGGTTTGCTGGGTTGCATCTAGGATGTAGAGTTAGTAATCAGTTTTCTCTATCCAAATGACGATAAAGGTAACATCAAACAACTATTTTTCCAGCGGTGTTTTGGTTGCAACCAACAAACTAGGTTGTACCTCATCAGATTTTACAGTAATCAACACATAATGTCTTACTTAAACCCCTATGAGAAATCCCTATTTCCCCTATTTCCCCTACCATTGTTTCTTTGGAACTACCACTCTGACAAATTTTCCACTACTTCCTCCATTCCGCCAACACTGCTTCTACTTCGCCACTTCCACTGCTATTGGTCTTCCTCCTCCAGTCGGTGCTGCTTGTTCTACTATTTCTAGTCCTCCTCCTCTAGCCAACGCTTCCTCCATTCCTCTAATGCCGCCACTGCTCCTGTAACGACCCCGCCTCCCAGTAACCCCCAATTAAGGGAGACCCGAAGGTCAGAGCCGTTATCTAATTAACAAGATCAAAGGTTCGACAAATAATCAGTAATAATTAATAAACTTTACCAACTAAACTGAAAACTGGTATAAAATAAAACTTTTCTTACCTTGGAAAAATTGGGATTTCTAAACTTCTATCCATGAAGATGTTACTCTAACTAATCCTCCTGTGTACGTTACTTCTCATTTAATTCCACATATGCCACTTTACTGTTTGTTCTTTACATTTGTACCTAAAACGCCGACAAACAAAACGTCGGTTAGTATATCGAAATATACTGGTATGTGGGGACAACCAAAAGTTTGCACATATGGCTAACAATTTAATAATCACGATCAAATTAATTAACAAGCCAATTTACACTTTTCAGTATAGCATTCTCCACCGCTTTTTTCCCTAACCCTGGAATATCCACCTTAGGGTGCCCTTTGCCAATGACTTATGGCCACCTTCTCAATCCCGAGCTTGGTGCCTGGGGGTCACCACTCATGGTGCCCACTAGTCATGCAATAGGCCACCTTCTTGGTGCCTGGGGTCACCACTCAAGGTGTCCATTGGTCTACCCACTTGGGCCTGACCTTTGGCATCATCCATCAGGGTGGCATGTAGGTGCGAGAATCTATACTTCTATTATTAATGTGATAATCATAGTGACTTTATAATTTGCAAGTATGAACATCCAACAGATAATTTGCATTCAATGCAATTAACCATCCGAAAAATCATCGGGAAACTAAGGCGGTTATTCATAATTAACCACATACCTGATCTGATGATTTGGAATAGAAATATCCATGCAAATAAGAATCCAAGCAAGCAAGCATTCAATAAGATCCTGAAACAATTATACAATTTCCTATTATTACTCATGTCATTAAGATCTATTAAATCTAGCTCGCTTCCTAGGGTTTCTAGTCCATTTTTAGGGTTTCTTGTACAATTAGGGTTTCCCTTTACCTTTCACTATTTTAAACCCTAATTTAACGCATTTGATCAAAAACCCTCATTATTCCAATATCTAATTCTCAATTTCGGATTAAAGGCATAATTAACCATTAAATGCATCCATTAAGCCTCTTCTACATTAAAGCTACTATTTTTATCCTTTTAATCCATGATAAGATCATTATATGCATTTTATCATCAATTCATAGTTCATTACGATCCGAATCACATATGGACTTGATTCGTTCTTAATTCCATCTTTTATTCATCAGAAAACCCTAATTACTACATTTAGGGCATTTATCCACAAATTAGGAACTTAAATGCTCGAATTAGCTTAGATTCAGCATATTCCAATTTTACTCATGACATTAATCAATTAAAGTCATTAATAGTCGAATTAGTCAACATTAGGGTTTCAAGGCCCATTAAAGTATATTCATGCATATGGAATTCTAAACTAACTAATTATATGCAAAGTTCATCCTTTTTCTTCCTAATGTTCCTTTTTATCATTAACAGGCTAATATCAACTTTAATTATCTATTAAACCCTACTAATCCCTTTAATCATTCCCAATTAGGGTTTCTTTAATCATCATTATGTTAAAGTTGATAAATTACCTTACTTTTCAAAATTCAATAAGAATCAGGCTTCAATATTATTTTTATTGCATTCTACGCATTCTTCTGGTCAACTTTCATATTTTGCACCTTTCCATCGGAGCTACCAATCTTTAGATATGAATTTAGCAAGTATTTACCTGATGGACCAATGGCTGCGCGCCACGTCACTCTTCTCATGCAAAGCGATTGCTTTAGGAAACATAACCGAATTACGGTTATGCCCCCGACTTAACAGATGGTTCTTTGATATGCGAAGGGGCAGATTCATCCAATCTTCAATGGTCATCTTCTACCTTTGGAGGGTGCGATTCAGCCGCCCTAGCAGCCAAAGGCGCGGCTCCCCTTCCCCCTTAGCGACCTCGCCGACCACCATGGAGGGTGCCGTTGTTTCCGCCCTGCCCTGGCGCACGCGAGGTGCCTCCAAACTATGGCCAAAACGGCCGTTCTCGAGCTGGGTACGCCCACTTTTGCTGCTGCGTTTGCTACAGCCTTGCAGCCCTACGACCCTAGATACTTGAAGGCGTAGGTGTGGGAGTACAACTGGATTCATCTCAGGTGGTCGTGGAAGCCACACACACACTTCTCACCTCCTCCACGGCCTCTCATAGCGCCAAGATACAAGCTACCCTCTCCGCTAGGGTTTTCATGCAAAGAAGAAGACGGAGAGGAGAGAGAGATGCACGGGATCTTCTTGGGCTCATCCAAGGGGTCTATCCTTTTATAGGATGGATCATGAAGCCCTAAGGCGTTCATATAAGAGGGAACAAGTCCCTTTCCTAAAAGGAAACCAATTTCCTTAAATAGGAAGCAAATCTTCCCTTTCTCTCTCATCCCCTTGATATTCCTTTTCCTTGTGATAATAGGATTTCAAAAATCCTCTCCTTTATCTTCTTATTACTTGCCTTTTAATTATTTATCACGAAATCATGTTTTCTTTTAATAGAGAATACTTCCCTTTTCTCAATATTACAAAATTTATCAATAATATATCACTTTATACTCTTATTTTATAATTATGGTATTTTCTCTTTCTTCTCCTTTATTGGGGCTCCTTGGCACCCAAGAAACTTTAAGAATTCGAAATTCATTTTAAAGGAATACTCATTATCTTTAAATGCATCAATATGTATTATTCTCATTATCTTGCCTATTTCTTTTTAAAATAATTCCTTCTTGAGGATCTCTCTCTTATTTCTCTTTTATTTTCCTCATTAGTATTCCTTTTATCATCAGGAATCCTTGGGATACGAAATCCCACTAAGAGTTATCCAATTATACCTCTTTTCACATATTTTCCCTATTTCATCAATATTTTCAATTTCTTTATTAACAAGGAAATACTTAATTGCTATTTTCTTTTCTTATTGCCCTTTCTTTGCAACCTTGGGCTCCTTGGAACCCAAGGAATCTAAGAGGCATGAAAACCCCTTTAGATTTGCCTTCTAGAGGTTTCCACACCTTTCTTATCTCAAATTCTCAGTTATTCATTAATTAATTGAATATTCTTGTTATTGGGCCCAATGGCCAATAAAGCCCACAAATCAAACAACAAGGCTATGAAATCCATTTATTCAAAATAGATTATTTCATTTATTCATTCAAAAATCTTTAATATGAGAAATTATATTTCTCAGCAAATGAACCCAAAATTGGGGTTGTAACAACTCCTCCTCCATTCTGCCTCTACTGCTACTCCTCCACCACCACTTCTATTGGTCCTCCTCCTCTAGCCAGTGATGCTTCACTACAAACACTGCCACTTACTGCTTTGCTGCTGATGTCGTCACTTACTACTTTGCTTCCACCGCTGTTGTTGTTGGTCTTGCTCCTTCTCCTTGCCTCTACCAATGATCTCTCTTGTTGGAAGTAGAGGATGTCCTTGAATCTGCCCAAAGTAGAATGCGAGGATGTTCCCTCTATTATTTCTTCTTATTACCTATGATTAAGGTTTTAAATTTCATAATGAATTATGATATGTTGAAAGAATATGCTTTGTTGTCATAATTTTCTTTAACCCTAATTTTATTTGAAACTATAACTTAGATGAGGAGAGAATTTTATTCTAGATCTCATATTGAATTATGATAAATGCATTGTTTATTTATACTACACTCCTAATTTTATATCTATGATAAGTGCAATGTTTAATGTTAGCAACTATATGTTGGTATGGATAAATGATCACACCTATGAATTGATATATTGAAATTGATATGAATTAATCTAAATTAACTTGAATTACATTGAAATTGATATAAATTTACCTTATCAACCCCAAACCCTAAACTTCTGGAAAATAAATTCAAATTCATAAACCATAACCCCTATACTCTATTGGCCTAGAAACCCATCCACGATTTACTCATTAGGAGTAAAGCTTGGATAGTCCTTGTTATGGGGTGGTTCTTGAGCATTTCATCTCACTTGGGATATAAGTGTATAATGAATGTTCGATTTCAATAAATTTTTATAACATTTCCCCTTTTGTTCTCTGGATACATATGTAGGTGGGTATTTTCCCATCTACATTGGTGTACTTGGAGAGATATGGGGAAATGCTGCCAGAATTTATTGAAATCCAATACACATTATATAGTTACTAGTGAGATGAAGTGCTCAAGAATGAGATAGGCAGTACATATTCATGGGTGTGAATGCTAATAGATTATTAGGGCTAATTGGAACATATCAATTTTTTGATGTTAACTTATTAGCTAATACCTGATAAGCTAATCGTCTCCCATTTGATCATAGAATGGATCGATCATGGATGCCTAAACCAAATCACTACACTCTAGAGTTTATTAATGGTCTCAATGAGTTTGTAAGATTTGTAGAGGAACATAACAAACAACTTGGAGATAGGTTCTGTTGCACCTTTAGGAATTGTAGTAACTACTTGAAAGTTGACACAGTCGACATGATCAAAGATCATTTCATGTGCAATTGGATTGTACATCGATATTTATAATAGTAATGGAATGGAGAGATTCCTAGTATGATATCAACAAATGTTGGTAGTGGTAGTTGTGTCAAAGAAGAAATGGCTGTCGATGTTGATGAGAACAAACTAATTCCAACGTACATGGTTGATGCAATGCTAGATAGTTGTAGGGTAAATGTTACAGATCCACCTCCCTTATCTAGAACCATTGTGTATGATGGTGAGAAACTATTATACTTAGGTTGTACGAAGTTTACAAAATTGAGCGATGTGTTGAGATTGCATACTATGAAGGCTAACAATAGATGAAGCAACAAAAGCTTCACTTCTCTATTGTCTTTGTTGAAAGAAATTCTCCCTGAAGGCAACAAGCTTCCAATATCAACATATGAAATGAAAAAACTATTGTGACCAATGGGAATGGAGGCTAAGAAGATACATGCGTGCCTGAATGACTATGTTGTTTCAAAAGGACTATATCAATCCAAAAGAATGTTCAAAATATGGGGCGTCTAGTTATAAAAGGATGACATTTGGTAAGACCAAGACCAAGTCTCCTACCAAAGTGATGTGGTATCTACCTATAATACCATGGTTTCAACACTTGTTTTCTACTGTAGATGCACAAAATTTATCTTGGCATTTAGAGGTAAAGAAAAATAATGATGGTATGCTACAACATAGGTCTGATTCCCCACAATGGAAGAAGATTGATTTATTATATCATGAATTTGGATAATAAGTCAGGAATTTAGGACTTGGACATTTCTTTGATGGGATGAATCCATATGGAACATTAATCAGCCAACATAGAACTTGGCCTGTAATGATTGTTATATACAATATTCCTCCATGATTGCATATGAATAATACATACGTCATGCTGTCCTTGCTTGTTTCGGGGACCCAAAAGCCTAACAATAATATTGATGTTTACCTTGAACCTTTGATTGATGACCTAACGAAACTTCGGGGAGAAGGTGAGATGACTTATGATGCTTTGCGCATAAAGATGTTTAATTTATGTTCTATGTTGTTTTACACTGTTAAGACTTTAACTTATGGGAACTTGTTTGACAACAACATCAAAGGAACTAAGGCATGTCCTGTATGTGAGGAAAATACTGATTCAGTTTAACTAAAACATGGTGGTAAGATTGTATATCTTGGCCATTGAAGGTTTCTACCAAAGGTACATCCTTATCAAAATTTGTACGAAACATTCAATGGCTCAACTAAGGAATGGGGTGCCCCTAAACCTATGTCAGGGGAGGATGTTTATGAAAAAGTAGATAACATTTTAAATCATTTTGGTAAGAGACCATGTACTACTCCCATAGGTGAAAATTCTTTATTAAAAAAGAGGTAGATATTCCATGATCTTCCGTATTGGAGTTCTTTGATAGTTTAACATTGTATCAATGTCACGCATGCTTAGAAAAATGTTTGTAATAGCATAATTGGTACGCTGTTGAATATACCTAGTAATAATGAAGATGGCATCAAATACACAATGGACCTATGTGAAATTCATATAAGGAAAGAATTAACAAAAGAAGTTACCAAGGGTTGCCACACATATCTATATCTTTCTTGTTACACCTTGTCTACATAGGAGAAGTGCACTTTTTGTGAGTTCTTGCGTAATGTTAAGGTACTATAGGGATACTCAGTTGATATTCGTAGATTGGTATCAATGAAGGATCTAAAGTTTCTTTCCCTATTCACATGAGTGAACTTCCAATCCTCCTTCATGATCTTCCTAACCCTGGCCACTGCTCTAGCGAACCTTGGAGAGCCTGAAGGGTCATCTTCAATAGTTGAATTGCCATCTTGCACTCTGCTTTGATGATGATCTTTTCAAGGTTCATCTTTGATGCCTCTTCCATTGCCATCATAATGGCCTCCACTTCAGCTTCCAGGACGTCCTCTACTTTCTTTATGGATAAGGATCTAAAGTTGATAGGTCTTAAATCTCATGATTTTAACACTCTAACACATTATAATTTCTTATGGCTATTCGATCTATCCTTCCTAAGAATGTAAGGTTTGCAATCAGTAGACTTTGCTTCTTCTTCAACACTCTATGTAGCAAAGTAATTGATTATGAGATTCTATATAAGTTGCAAAGGGAACTGGTCATTACCATGTGCCAACTTGAGCAGTATTTTCCCATTCATTCTTTGATATCATGGTAAATCTGGTTTTCCATTTGACTAGGGAAGTGAAAATGTTGAGTCCAATTTTTTTCTTGCATCGGATGTATCCTTTTGAGCGGTACATGAGTGTTTTAAAGGTGACGTTTAGAACCATCACCTTGAAGGGAGTATCATTGAGGGCTATGTTTCTAGGGAGGTTATGGACTTTTGCAATGAATTTTTGAGTTACAACAAAACTCCTGCTAATATTGTGAATCTTGAAATTTATTCTAGCAGAGGTATTTTGAGAGAATGACACACACACACACACACACATATATATATATATATATATATATATATATATATATATATATATATATATTAGTAGTGAGAAATGGGAACAAGCACACTTGTATGTTTTACACAACATTGACGACGAGGGTATTTATATCACCGAACACACCAATGATCTCAAGGCAATTTATCCCTAAGCCAGTTCAATGTGGCTTGCAAGAGAGCATAATCATACATTTATTAGGTGATATTAAGAGAAAGTATTCAATCAACTATCTTAGTCACCAAATAATGTTATAAAAACTATCAAATGACCCGCGTATAAGCCAAAGATGCATGTTACATCTTACAAAGGGTTTGACATAAATGGATTTCCATACTACAAAAAAGGCAAGACGATAAGCGTCCTCCAAAATAGTGGGGTAACCCTTCATGCATCTTTATTGTATTTTTCTAGTGTCAAGGATAAGAGCCCATATGAAGGCAAGATGTCTTATTATGATGTCAGTGAATACATATGGAAAATTCACTACACAAAGTTTAGAGTTCCATTATTTAGGTGTAAATGGGTTGATAACAATAAAGGGGTTTTAGTTGACGAACTCAATTTCACAATAGTGAATTTTTAGTGGAAATGTGATAAGGATTAACCCTTCATCATGGCATCATAGGAAAAATATGTATTCTATATAAAAATCCTGCAAAAGAAAATTAGTCTATCATTCTTCATGGGAAAAGACAGTTCATTTCAGATCGTAGTGATAGAGAAGAATATTATGACAAGTATGATGACTCTATACTCCATTCTTTATCCACTTAACAAATGTAAATGTTGGTTCTAACACTAATGACTATACATGTGAAGATCACACAAAAGGGATATTAGTTTAAGGTATACTACACGTAATATTTCATATGTTATTTGCATTATATAATATGTTTATTTTTTATATGTGATCTAAATTTTTAATATGTGATCTGACTTTTTCATATGTGATATGACTTTATGATATGTGAACTAACCTTTTTATATATTTACTTTTGATTTTTTAGATTGCATCTAACCAGGAGCACAATGATCCTAAGCGCCACGATACTACTGAGCATCTTGACCATGGTGGTGATGGTTCTGATAAATTAAAACATAAGAGATGGATATCTTTGATAAAAATTGCCACAAATAGGTAAGGGAAGAAGGGAGTCAATTAATTTAATGAAGCAGGCACACCGATGACTAAAGAGTTTGTCAGCTACTTTGGGGTCCTTGCTCAAAGCAAAGTGCCTCTCCGTGTTAAGGATTGGAGACAGGTGAGAATGAAAAATAAAGACCTCATATGGAGGGAGTTAGAGGTGAGATAAATGCATTGATATTTTTATAATGTTTCCTTATTCTTTCTTTTCACTTTTCTAAAAAGTAGTGAATGGTGAATCTTTACGGGCTGGTATGAGCCTGATGAAAAGCTACATCACGAGTTGGCTATTAAGTTCACTAGGAGAAGACATAGAGATTGGCAGACAATCCTCACAAGAGACTACATCTTTGGAGACAAGAAGGATAAGGACCCAACTCTTAAATTGAACTATCTTGATAAAAAAGATTGGCTGGAGTTTATTGAGCAGAGAAAAATAGATGCATTCAAGGTATTGAGTTAATTACAATTTTATGATTTCTTAGTGATTACCCTACAATATTTCTTATTGAATTAATTAGGCCATTCACAATGCTCAAAAGATAGGCATGACAAGTACACAACCATCAGTTGGGTTCAGGTGGTTATATTAAACGCCACCAATTGTGAGATCAAGAGCAAGGGCCTTCTACATCTACTCCCTCCAATGTTGAGTCTTCTAGTTCTTCTAGACAGTTGCCTTGCTATATTGAGTGGATAGATGTGAGGAAAAACTAAGTCGGAGAAATCCTTGTCCAAGAAACCCATAAGGTGGCTTCAAAAATGGTAAATTTCTTAGTCTCACAATATGTTCATGTTCGTTTTTCACTGGATTGTTAAGTTTTATTGATTAGTTGATTTTGATGATGTATAATTGGAGCTAGTGAGCAAAAAAAGGAGGGCAAGTTCACCCCTCAGGACACACACGATGAATTGATGGTTTATCTGGGAACAGAAGAGCACCCTGGACGTGTTAGGGCTGTTTGAGCTGGGTTTGGAATCAAATATTTTTTTGGCACATCCCAACAAAAGCACAAATCTGCTAAGAAAGGGGAAATGGACTAGGAGGAGGTGGAAAGATTGATAGCTATAGCCTTAGAGGATTTTAATGCTTCTTAGGCAGCGCAAGCTCCTACAACAGTCACAAAACCTATACAACATCATACACCCAAAGAGTGTGTTGGGATTAGTCCTTTGGACCCACATGGTATGACACGAGTAAGATTTAATTTAAGTCAATTTATATATACATTGTGATAAAGTAATCCCTCACTTTAAATTTTATGTTTTGTAAAATTGTAGGTGACTAGAAAATGCCATCTTGCCATCAATGTTCCATCATAAAATGTCATGGCAGATGATGAGGTTTATTTACTCACCGATATAGTTCATGGTATTCCCCTTCCCACTGATCACGTTCATGTGAATGTCATACATGTCATTTTGACATTGAGAGACAAACCTCTCCCATAAGAGCACCCAGATGACACCATAATTGAAGAGGTAGAAGGTGGCTTTACTGGGTAGCCCAAATGACTCTTTGTATTTCTTGAGGTATGACAAATGTAGATTAACATTTCTATAGATAATAGAAAGCTAATATAAAAATCAATTCATGCAACCCACAACAACTAAGAATCTCCCTAGGGTTCCAAAGCATATGTCCCTACATTTCATTCCATAGGAGTTGTTCAACTCCTTAGGCCCGAACAACAAGGAGTTGACAAGATGGTTAGACAATATAGAGCAATCAGATACCATGGTGATCGACCTTCATGAGGAGGTCGTAGTTATAGATTGCGACACTATTATAGTGTTGATAGATGTTTTTGAGCTATTTCAATATCAATGGATGAACACATCAGGGATAGAACTTTGGATCGGCAAGTTTGAATACTCCGTCATATGTGAATAATACATATTTTTTAATTGTTTCCTATATATTAACTGATTATTGCATACATATATATTGTTCAGTCATTTGTACTACATGGCTACTGAGTTCAAAATATCTAATGTAGCATTTCGAATGCCATCAACGATTAGCGATGTACTTAGAGATCCGAGTGACGTCAAAGATTATGCGAGTACCGTGATGATGGTTTTTGGTACTTCTAGGACCGTGATCATAACTATCTTCAATGTCGTGTAAGTTTTGGGCTACTTGTTAACATATCTAATTTATGAATACAATTTGTTGTGGAATTTAGTTATTATTTTATTTGCCTTCTATTCACTCAGAAATAAGCATTAACATTTGTTAGTGATTGTTCCTGACACTTGGACTATGTATTTATTTGACCTGTAAGTATAAAACTAACACCAAATGAGGGACACCCAATAAAATTCACAATTCACACGTAAGTATATTTTTTCTATGCTCAATATATTTGTTAACGTTTGCATCATATGATAGTTTAATAATATAACATATCTTTTAATTTAACTTATATGCATGCAAAAGAATTTTGTAGCAGCAGAAGGAAAGTAGATAAAATAGAAATCAATATCTTAGAGGAGTGTTGATATAGTCTTCTCATTCTGATGCATATATATTACCAACTCTATTTAGTTACATTTATTAACGTAATTGTAAATTTACAATTACCTATATAAGACATTGATTGGGCATGCAAAGATTACATGATGCTATACACGTAGACAATTTTCACACATGTGCAACAAATCAAATGCATAGATAAGGTAATGTTATTAGTCTTGGATCGTAATTAATGAAGTAGTCTCATTTGATAATATAAAAGAATCTAGTTAGAATTATGTCTCATTCTCTTTGTTGTTTTCTAACACTACTGAACCCTATACATTAAAGCAGCTGAATGACCTAAGTGAACAATGGGCAGATTGCTTCATTAGGCATGTGGACTTGATAGATGATTATGAGGGTCGATTGAAGTTTTTGTAGTTCAAACTTTGATGGCATATTTTTGTTCGTTATATTATTATACATTGTGGACTTGAACTCTACGACAGCTAATGTTGATATGTATTCATTCATATATGCATGCGTGAATTGAATGTGCAACACATGAGATGAATGATGTGTATTTGCATGTATGTTTGAAATTGAATGTCTGGATGAGAAATAAATCAATTGAGTTGTGAGTTCATGGATATGTGTGTGCATTTGAAGTAAAAAACAAGAGAATGTTGAGGTTTGTTGGCATGTTTGTACATGTTGTATCAATTTATGCCTATTTGTATATATATTTTTATTCTTGCATGTTTACTGACCTATTGTTAAGCTGCGATGCTTGCAAGGGCCTGCAATTCTGATGAATTTTTCAATTCTTAAGAACTACATGCAACAGACAGGATAGCAGCCAGACAGTAGGTCTGCATACCTGTTAAATAAAAAATATTAACATTTCTCATTGGTTATCTCAAAATAACAGACTACATACATGTGCTATGTCGATTACTTATTCTAAATCAACATGATATACCTTAAATATTCACTATTCAATTACCAATATAATCAACATCATGCTATTAGTCATCAATTATTTCTCGTTAGTAAGCTGACAAGAAACTGTCAAAGGAAACCATTTTTCTACATAATTAGCGTTAAGTTATTGGTTGTTGTTTAGATAACCAACGACAAAAGGTCAAGTGAAACTACAAGTTCATCACTCACTGTGTGTTATGTTGTCTATTTGACTATAACATGGTACTGACGAGATATATTATTGTTGTTGGTTGCTTTAAACGAAAATGTATGCCCTGAGTTTTAGGATCACCCACTTAGTCATCGGTTGGCATCCAACAACGTATTCCTAAAATGACCAACGAGATATCTCATTTTTGTAGAAGTGAATTCAAGTAATATCTTGTAAGATACAAGGTTGTAGTTTATACCATCCACACTGCAATGAAGTATTTTTTGAACAAGAAAGATGCCAAGCCAGGCCTAATTCACTAGATACTATTGCTTTAGGAGTTTTACCTTGAGATAAGAGACAAGAATGGTACAGAGAATAATGTTATTGATCACCTCTCACAGATGAACATAGATGCAATAGACTCTGCCCCTATGATGATTAATTACCTGATGAAAGATTGTATGGTATTGGTTCTTTTCTAGTCCCTTGGATTGCTGATATTACCAATACCAAACATTCCCCCCTAATCTCACTTATCAACAAAATAAGTTCCTTCATGATGATCCACTTTCATTCAAGCAAGGAACAAATGGGTTGATCCGGAGATGTATAGCTGATGAAGAGACCCCAACAATCATTTCAGATTGCCATTCTTCTTATGATGGAGGACACTTCAGAGGAGGGAAGATAACTACAAAGATTACAAGAAGGTTTTTATTGGCCAACACTATCATGAGACATTCATGCCTATGTAAAATCTTGTGACAATTGTCAAAGGATAAGATGTATGTCAAGAAAGGATGAAATGTCTGTCAATTCTATTCTTGAGATAGAGTTATTTGATGTATGAGGCATGGACATGAGCCCCTTTCCTTCCTCTTGTGGCTACACATACATCTTAGTTACTTATGATGATGTATCCAAGTGGGTTGAAGCTATTCCTACTCAAACCCAGATGCAAAATATGTGATAAAGCTATTTCAAAAGATTATTGATGAATACATATGCATCCCAATTTAAGTTGTATTCTAAGTCTAGTTTAGCATTCAAATCTTTTGATTTTCACTAAAGTATCTTTGTTTCGATCTACTTAGGGTTTTATGCTAAATTTTGGGAATTTGATACTTTTCTTGACTCCCCTTGTAGGTTTTGAGTCTTATCACTTTGCAACAAGTATGCCTAGGGGGCCCCTAACCTTCAGATGGTGGGAGTCGAGAGGAGGATGCCAGTCACAGGGTGAGGGGCAACACCCCATACCAAAGTGGATTTTGAGAACTTCCAAAAGGCAGATCAATCGACATTTTTTGAGTACAAGACCCAAATTGACCTACTAATCGACCTTCCTGGTGACCTTCAAAATATCATCAATGATCGAGAACCCATCAACCTACAAGGTCAATGACACATTGACCCCTTGATCGATATATAAAATTTTGACATTCAGACCCATCGACCCCCTGGTCGAAATATAAAAGCTTGATATTTAGACCCATTGATGATCAAGGTTGATGATCCATCAATCTCTCTCCATCGACCAACATCATACATCTACCATCAGTATGTATCCGCTAGGATAACACCCATAAATTGAAGGCCATAGATCAAACATATCATCGACCTTCAAGGTCAATGATCCATCAACCTTCAAGGTAGATTATCCATCGACCTCCTCAATCAATGATCAAAAGCCCAAGAGTTAGCACCAGCAGTCGACATCCAATGCCCGACGTTCATGGGAGGGACCCACATTGACACCCTATAAATATGCCTTAAGGGCATCATTTCATCTCATCTCAAATTTTAGAGATGAACAAGCTGAAAGGCTGGCACCAAGATCAGAGCCAAAGTCTGGATCCATCGACCTAGCTAGTGCCATCGACCTACAGACTTGGTTACTTCCATGAACCTCCACAAATCTACAACCATCAACCCCCCTCTACAAGGTGATCGATCTCTTCAGGGAGACACTGTCCATCCACCTACTTCAACTACAAGTCAACATTAATACTTGGAAGAGAGGGAAGGAAGGAAGTCTACTATTACACACCATGCTGAGCTACTTCTACTACCATCATGACCATGATCATGTCCTCTTTCTATACTAGTGATATTAATCTCTCCATGTTGAGGGAGTAGTCCTTTCATTAGGGTGTGGGAGTGAGCCCCACTACCCATTTCTTGCCATTTCATTCATGTTCTAATACTTGTATGAACTCATTTAGTCCATTTCTAATCATTTATCACAAGTCTTGTGGATTGATCACCTACATGATTTATTATAATCATATGCCGTGAGATCTTCAATGTTTAAGATTTGAATATCGATTGGATTTTGGTTGATGCCCTAATGAAAACTTCTGACAGGAAGTCTCTGGAGTAGTGGATATAGGATCTATAAGTAGTGAGACATTGATCTTACAAGGATATTGTCACACCCCTTATTTTGGAACTTAATAGTAAGTACATGATTATGTGATTGATGAAGTCGATATAGGATTTATTGATGGTTACAATAAGGTTCCATTTAATTTTCATGAAATTTGTATATAAGGGAAAAAGTATGTAGAAATGGTCTTTTATGCTAATAGGTAAATTTTGATGTTTAAGAATCGTTGAATCTAAACTTGAGAATGTTCATATGCTTATTAAGAAACAATAATATCAGGGTTCATGTATGGTAAAGATTGTTGTTATCTTATTAATTCTATTTGAAGATGTATGGTTGGATTATGTAATCATGTTCATCTACATTAAGGGTAATTTGATGATCTTTATTATATATAGGATGTGAACTAGGCTCTTGCATTCATGTAGTTATGAAATTAGGAGTGATGTTGTGTTCTTTATGATAAGTACTGGACATGGTACAATTTTGGCCAACTTTATAGTTAATTTGGTAATTTAATGTGTTGATCTAGGCCATGAGACAAGTGAAATCACACACACAATGATAGAATAGTCTAGGTAGTGAAGTAGGCCATGATGATTTTTTTTATAAGAAGATAATATGTATATGAGGTGTTGGCCAAATTTTTGGACTGATCTAGATTAAGTTGTCTCCTATGAAAATTTTACAATAAATAAGAAGGAAGGTATCATTTAATGTCCTAATTGAGCATTGAGACATAGAAATAGAGGTTGAATAGGGTTCATGCCCAAATTGGTGTCTCAACTGAGCAATACCCAAGTTTAGTAGGTGCTCACAAAAAAATAAGAAGGAAAGGAGACTCATGAGTCCCATCTTAGAAAGAGAAGGACTCAAACAGAGTCCGATGGAAAGGAGATATATTCATGAGATCTCGAAGGGGAAGGGATATAAAATCAGTAGTTTATTGTGGGATAGGGGTGGCAACTTCTGTTCTAGGGTTTTCTCTTGAAATCGAGATAGAAAGAAGGAGAACGAAGGAGAAGATGAGAGGCGACACTGTAAGGGCTGTAGATTGGGATACCTATGATCTCAAAAAACCTTGGGATGGAGGTGGTCCACTATGGTCAAGGAGAGATGGCCAAAGTCAAAGATGGTATCCTTAAGCACAATGGTGTCCTAGGGGTTGAGCACAAGCTCACTGAAGGTGGTTTATGCAGTGCCGGTGGCTTCACTATGTGAATATAGAGAAGCCTCTACACCAGTTAGCGAAGGAGATTAGGTAGAGATTGAAATCCCCATGACTACATAGGGGTACTCTGGAGGCAAGGTGAGTCACTGGGAAACTTCTTCATCAATAGATCTGGAAGAGAGGGGGAGATGAGAAGGAGATGGGAGAGAGAGTGCATTGGCTACACCACTTTGTTTTCAGAAAGAAATAGGGTACCTGTGCAAAGAAGAGGGAGCGAGGGGTGGATCTCTCAATCTAAAAAGATTCAGATCCCATCTGGGGGGGCACATGCTCAGACCCTGGGAGCCCAAGTCCAGCAGCGTGGCTCATCAACAACGGTTAGACCTAATTTGGATGGTTTCAAGCATGCTAAAGAGATGAATTTAGAAAAAAATCATAACTTAAGATGTTACTATTTGATTTGGGTGAACAAGGTATTAATAGAAATCTTTTGGAGTGTAATTTGACCTAAAAAGACTTTGAACGCTTTTTTGAACATTTAAGATTTAATGTATTTTGTTTATTAAAACCTCTATACAATTAGTATCTTATGCACTAAAAATAGTGAATGACTTTGGAAATTAATGAATATTTTATAGTAAATATATTTTATTATGATATACATGATTCGAAAGCCTGATCTTTCATATTTGATTCTTTACCTTTGTTTTTGATGTAAACCCTAATAAGGATATTTTGGATATTTCATCCATGAGTTGACTATAAAACAACATATTTTTTAATATGGACTCTAGTACATTGTATGAAATGTGTTTCTAATATTTTTTTAGAGTTTCATATATAATTGTGTTAGTATTTAGTTTTTGGGCCTACATGGCCATTATGTAAGATGATCTATGATTATTTGTGAGACAACATGCATTTTATGTGCCTATTTAGTATGGAAAATGACTTTAATTATATTTTCATTTGATTTTATAAAAAAGTCAGTAAGGTAAGTATATGTGAGTTTGTTTGAAGTTTACTCTTGGTATATGATGTATATACTTATATATATTTGGACATATGATGTTTTTGGTTTATATGGATATATCGTTATATGTATGTTATATAATGCATGAATTGAGTTTAATTTAATGTTTCGACATTTAATATGCTTTAAATTAGAGTTAGTTTCATTCAAATAAGAACCCTAAGTTGGTATATAAGGTTAGGATGACGGGGTTTGAGAATTTGAAATGAAGAAGAGAAATATTCAAGGACTTCAAAGACATTTGCTGATGTCTAGGTGATTAGGTTATGGAACAAGGAATCTAGACTATGTTAAGAATATCCTCAAACAAGGTAAATGGGCCATGTCCATCAAGTTTCAGTATTATTTTTATTATTGAGGCTACACCTTCCTACAAAGTAAGTTAGAGATTAAGTTACTTTTAAACTTTAGTGTTCTATATCTTGTCTTGCTTTTAGTAATATGATTTCATTCAATTTGAGTTATGTTGCCAAATTTTTAGATTTTAGTTATTTGATATTTATATACTTTTAGACACTCAATACTTATATGCTCAGTTCAATTTATTTTCTCAAGACCTTGGGCACAAATATAAGTTTATGTATAATTGTAAAATTGTGAAATGAAAGAGCTTCAAATTAAGGTATATCCAGACAATAAGTATACCAAATTCCAGATCTAGATTTATATTTAGTTTGATTTATTCTCTCAATCCCTTAGATGTCATATATCAGACATCAAAATTTAATTAAGCCATCTATTAAATTCAAAATGCTTCAGATTAAGATTTATCAAATAATAAGAATATCAAAACATAAGATTAACATTTATCGATACAATAAGAATATTAGATTTTAGATTCAGAGTTAGATTTTATTAAGAATTAAAGAATAGAAATATAGAGTCAGATATAAAAGATTAACATTTAGAGATAATAAATTAAAAATAGATTCATTGATAAGAGATTAAGGTTTTGAGATAAAGAATTAAGAACAGATTTAGAGATAAGAGATTAAGAACCAAAGATAAGATATTGAGATTGAGAAATAAGAAAATTAAGAACAAAGATAGAAAATGACACCTAAACATTAATACATTATATGATAAGTTCTCACCAGAGAGTCTTAGGATGATTTTAGATGACACTGTGTGTCATAGAGGGCATGTAGTGCCAACAAAGGGTGCATTGCACCATGAGGTCACTTCAGTGTCAACAGAGGGCATAGTGTGACAATAGAGGCGTGTTGCACCATAGAGGACACTTTAGTGTCAACTAATGGCACACAATGCCAACAGAAGGTGCGTTGCACCATATAGGAAACTTTGATGTCACCATAGTAGGACTTATCGTATAATGGCGGCCATAAATCAAATAAAAGACGTAAATAAAAGACACATTGATTCAATATAAATTTACAATTTTCAGATCTTAATTCAACTTTCAGTTGTAACATATTTATGTTTACCTTATTAGCAATTTAGTGCCACTTAATGTAACCTAGATTTCCCCTTATGCATGGCATGGGATGAGATGTCTACATGTATGGAACTTCAGGATAGAGTCATGATGAGATAATGCAACATCACCTTTAGGAGGTTTTCTTGGTGGGGCGCCATCTACACAATCTGAGACATTAAGACATAATACATGTTGTAGCATCATTTATATAGGCTTTTTATATAGTTTGATGTAACCATGTTTCTTTTCCTAAGAATTTATGAGAATACATCTTTACACGTATGTGTTGGCTATTGTCTATTATTATTGTTATGTATATCATGTTTGTGACATTCCTAGTTGAAAAAATTAGCTTCTTCTCATGATATGAAGATCAGGGTGTTACAAATATCTACTCATGAAAGTTTCTAACACCAAAAGGGAAAAATTGCATAACTCCAATTATATGTTACATGTTTGGATTTGAATGAATGTGTATACTCAAGTAGTGGTGGTGAAACCAAGTTCTACCCTAGTGTTTTCATTTATTGATAACTAGAACCTTACTCTAGCTCTTTTTATTCTTGCAATCTTAGTCAAATAAACCAACTCAAATATTATGATAAATACTAGTTCTTGATAAGTTACTTGGTTTAGATAACCCTTAAAATGTTTTCCTTTGGGATTCGATCCTCAACTATACTGCAATAAGATCCATCCAATTATTGTAGGTTAATTTTGGTAAACTCTAGGAATTCCATTCCTAGTGAATTTGTATCGCAATAATTTCCACAGGAAATTTTTGTGCCATCACCGGGGACAAAATAATTTTCTATTTAGTTTGATCAGCTTGGGCTAGTTAGGAATTTTCTTTTCAATTGATATTATTGAACATCATCTTAAATCCAACTCTTCTTCAATCATATGAACCTTGCTATTTGCACTTCTCAGGTAATATTTGTTGTGTAAATGACACGCTAGTACCATCGATTCCATTGCACCCATTTACCTTGAGATTGAAAGAACCTATTACAAGATCCTCTGTGAACAAAGATCTAGGATGAATGACAAGGAGGTCAACCAAAGGGTGCAAGCAGCTCTAAATGCATAAAGAGAGAGGCTCATGGCAGAAGCTAGAGCCCCTGTGAAAGTAGAGTTATGAGCAGAAGAGGAAGCTGAATGATTGAGATAACTATGAGAGTTCTACATTCCCAAAGCTATAGATATACACAACCACATTGTCCAACCAGACATCCAAGCAAAAACTTCAAAATCAAGACAAATTTGGTGACAATGATGCAAAACAACAGTTTTGCAGGACGTTCTAGTGAGAATGCCCACGATCATTTGCAGAAGTTCATAGACATCTATGGACTAAGTAAGCAAGCTGGCGTGCCATAGGAGGCAATGAAGCTAAGATTATTCTATTAATACTACATTGAAAAAGCTTTGTGTGGTACAACTCCTCAGATGATCACAAGATCAAAACTTTGGAGGAAGTTCAAAACCATTTCCTTGAAAAGTTCTTTTTTCCCTCACTCATGAAATCATAGGGGGAATCACCCAATTCAAGCAGGACCCATATGAAATTCTCTTTGAAGCCTGGGCATGATTCAAAGAGTTATTGCACAAATGCCCTCATCACGACATTCACCTTTCACAACTTCTTGATCACTTATATAGAGGAGTTGTTTATGACATCAAGAAGTTCCTTGTTGCCACTACTAATGGAGACTTCATGTAGCAAAGCTTTGACAATATATGCCTGGAAAGTTGTCAGTAGGGGAGCTGAGAACTAAGACAATTGGGGTTCATCTCACAAGGGAGGTATTCTCAAAGTGGTAAGTGGAAAAGATAAGTCAGAGCTAAAGGCAATCACCAAATCTCTAAAGATGCTTGCTCTCTAGCAAGAAAACCTTGAATCAACCCTCTTGAACAATGGGCAAAGAGGCCAGTCCTCTTTCCAAACTAGACCTATCCCAGAAGTCTACCAAATCTATAGTGTAGAAGGCCACACGAGCTTGCAATGTAACCATCTCTACCAGGTCACTATGAACATGCACCAACCTCAGTTTTACGATGAACCAGTCATTGAAGAAGTTAATGTTGTCAACTCCCTTCTAGGGTAGGAGTACTACAACCCCAATAGACTGAGAAACCATCCCAACTTCTAATATGGAAACTTAGATAGAGAAGCAAATGTGCAACAACTCTAGCAAGGACCCAACCAGAGTCAAGTTTGGGGCCCTCATGGTTTCCAACAAAATCAAAACTACCGCCATAGTAACTAAAACCCTGGACAGACTGCAACAATTTCAACTAGGAAACCAACTACAATTAAGGTCAACAACCCTACAACATGCAAGGGAAACTTCTCCTAGGGCATGGTAGTCACCAAAATATACCCGCCCTCAATAAACAAATCCACCTAGATGCTATTGAGAAAATACCGACAAGCTAACAGGCCTACAACAAATCCATGGAGGCTCAACTTGCACAAATGTATGCCATAATTCATCCTTCAATTGGCTCATTCATAGGCCAACCTAAAGGCAAACCCAAGCACCAAGATGAGTAGTTAAAGGACATGAGAAAAAGCCTTCAATACGAATCATCAACAATAATAGATTGATTCTTAAAGATGACAAAGATGAAGAAGTCACTCCAACCACTATACCAATGGCCATCCCAACAAAATCAATGGTCAAATCTCCAATGTCAGACAACATGACCAATCTCAAGAAGGCACCAAAATCTCCACCAACCTCTCACTCAATTCTTGTGGTACCTATTTATGAACCACATGTTCCCTATCAAAGTTTTCTAGCTCAGACATGACTAGACTTGAGATTCATGAAGTTCAAGGAAGAAATTAAGAAGCTAGATGTTGACATCCCTTTCCTTGACACTCTTGCCAAAATGCTTTCATGGACCAAGTTCTTCAAGACCCTTCTCATGCACAAGTATGTAATAGAGGAGGTTGAAACCATGAAGCTAGCATGGAGAACATCAACCATTGTTCTAAGAAGGATGCCAAAGAAATTAAAAGATCCTGGATCTTTTGGCATCTCTTGTTTCGTTGGAGACACTACATGTCAGAAGGGTCTAGCCAATCTTGGGGCAAACATTTCTATCATGCCCAATAGCTTGTGTACACAACTAGGCTTCATATCAACACCCTTCCAACTAGCATCATGATTCAACTTAATGACTCTTCTATGACTACCCCCATGGGTATCGTAGAAGACATTCATTCCTATTCGTGTAGGTTTGAAATCATATTGCCCAAGTGACTTTTTCATCATGGACATCAAGGAAGACCAAAATTACCCTCTTATGTTTGGAATCCCTTTCCTGGCAACCACTAGAGCACTCATTGACGTTGAAGCAGGAATCCTTGACATTGAGGCTTGGAACAAACACTATCGACTTCAAGGTCTTTGAAAGTCTTAAGTGTCTCTCCTTTTAGGAGCAATTCTATTTAATTGTTTGTGTTAACAAAATGGAACAAATATGATAGGATGATCCCACTTCTGATGACCCTCTAGAGACTACACTCATGAACACCAATGCTCAGGAACTGAATGATGAATAGGTGGATAAATTACTACTCTTAAACTCTATTGAGGCAGACCCCAAAGCTGAGTTTGAAGATCTCAAGTCCATCTCCATCACAAAATAAGAAGATAAGGAGCCAACTACACCAGAGATGAAGCCTCTACATGAGGGGCTCAAGCAGGTTTTCCTAGACAAAAAGAAGGTTTGCCCAATATTTATCAATTCAAATATCTTGCCTGAGCAAGAAGACAAGCTATTAACTGAATTGAGGAAAAGCCAGATGGCATTAGACTACACAACGACTAATTTAATTGGAGTGAGACAAGCCCTCTGAATGCACATAATTAATATGGTGGAAAACTATAAAGCCTCCATCAAGATCAACACAGTTTGAACCCAATTCTGTAGGAGATTGTACTAAATGAGGTGATCAAGCTATTGACTTCTGGGATCATCTATCCCATTTCCGATTCACCTTGGGTGAGTCCTGTGCAGGATGTGCCAAATAAGGGAGGCACTATAGTTGTTCTAAAGGTGAAAAATGAGTTTATTCTCACCCACACTGTTACCTGGTGGTGCATGTGCACATACTACCACACATTCAACAATGCAACCAGGAAGGACCTCTTCCCATTTCCTTTTCTTGATCAAGTCCCAGAAAGCCTTGCTCACCAATTCATTTGTTGCCTGGATGGGTACTCTAGTTTACACTGGATTGACATTCATCCAAGCGATCAAGAAAAGAAGACATTTATGTATCCCTTTGGCACATATGCTTTTCACCGAATGCCCTTTGGATTATGCAACACATGATCCACTTTCCAACATTGCATGTATTCCATCTTCTATAGACTTACTAAAACTATAATGGAGATCTTCTTAGATGACTTCTTATTCTATGGAGATTGTTTTGACTCATGTATACACCACCTATCCATGGTCCTATAATGTTGTGAAGAAAAACATTTGGTGCTTAATTGGGAAAAATTCCACTTCATGGTGAAGGAGGACATTGTTCTAGGACATTGTGTTAACTCTAGAGGAATAAAAGTTGACAAGGTGAAGATCAAAGTAATTGCCACACTATCATCTCCAACCACCATCAAGGATGTTTAAGCATTCTTAGGACATGCCAAGTTCTATAGAAGGTTTACTCATGGTTACAACAAGATCACAAAGCCTCTGACAAACCTTTTTCTAAAGGATGTGGAATTTAACTTTAACTTTGATTGCAAGAAGAGCTTCAACACTTTGAAGAAATCTCTCATCTCAACCCCATCCCTCGTGTCCCAGATTGGTCTCTCCCATTTCAGATCATGTGTGATTCTAGTGATTTCGTTGTAGGCTCAACACTGGAGCAGCGTGTTGACAAAAAGTATCACATCATCTACTATGGAAGCGAGATACTAGATGACACCCAGAAGAGTTATGACACAACATAAAAGGAGCTCCTGGCCACTATTTATGCATTCCCCAAATTCCACTCTTACTTAATACGCTCACATGTGATAGTCTACAATGATCACGCTGCCATAAGATACTCAATGTCAAAGAAAGATGGGAAGCCCATTTTGATTAGGTGGATCTTATTGCTACATGAGTTTGACATAGAAATAAGGGACAATAAGGGGACCGAAAATATGGTTGCTGACTACCTCAATCGATTGCATATTTAAGTCTCTAACACAGTCCCCATTAATGACTCCTTGTTTGATGATCACTTGTTGAAGGTATCCACATTCACACCATGGTACACTGATCTTGTCAATTACTTAGCTGCAGGAGTCCTTCACCTTGATTGCATTGGAAATGACAAGAAGAAGTTCATGTCATACATCCTTCATTAGTATTGGGATGAACCTTACCTATTTTGTCTATGCTTAGATGGTCTCTACCGCATATGTATATAACAAGAAGAGTCTCCTCTCATTCTAGAGCAGTGCCACTCTGGCCCAACTGGGGGCCACATGAGCTCTAAGAAGACCACATTCATAGTCCTTCAATGCAGGTTCTTCTATCTTCTATCTTCAAAGATGCTTATAACTTTGTCATGTCCTGTGATCAATGATAAAGATCTAGCAATATTTCCAAGAAGGATGAGATGACCCTCAATTGTTGGCAAGAAGTGGGGATTTTTGACGTGTAGGGTGTGGACTAAATTGTTCCATTTACTTCTTATTATGGCTTCTTCTACATACTCATCGCAATCGACTATGTTTCTAAGTGTATTGAATCCATCCCCACCATTTCTTATGATTCCAAACCAGTCATAAAGATGTTCAAAGATATTATTTTTCCATGCTTTGGAGTCCCAAACACCATCATTTGTGATAGAGGATCACACTTCCTCAGGCATAGTTTTGAAATGATCCTTCACATATATCGTGTTTGTCATCAAGTGGTCACTTAGTATCATCCTCATACGAGTGGGCATGTGGTGGTTTCTAATCGACAAATAAAAGCCCTTCTTGAAAAATGGTTGGCAAGACAAGGAAAGATTGGGCTCACAAGTTAAATGATGCTCTTTGTGCTTACCAAACTACCTACAACACTCCATAACAAACTACACCTTTCTATCTAATCTATGGAAAATCTTGTCGCTTACCAATGGAGCTTGAACACAAAGCCCAATAGGCCATCAAGCAGCTCAACTTTGACTTTCATGCAGCAAAGGAAACCCATTTGCTTCAACTACAAGAGCTTGAAGAGTTACACTTGACTACATATGAAAATGCATGCATTTACAAGGAACACATGAAGATGTGGCATGAAGGCTGCTAGAATAGGATAGATCTACATTCTAGAGATCAAGTTTTATTACATAATTCCTGTCTCCGTCTTTTCCTAAGAAAGCTCAAAACCCAGTGGTGTGGATCATTCATTATCAAGCATACCTTTCCCTATGGACCTATTCTATTTAGGAGTGAGAAATATGGGGAGTTCAAAGTTAATGGCCACTGTCTCAAATGCTATTTTACAAAGAATGATATGCAGGCCAACCAAATTCTCCCTCTCCTCCCTCTAAAATATCATTAATGAGTTTCAGATGTTGATCCATCAACATAAAATAAAGGCACTTATCAGGAGGCAATCCTATCATTAACTTAGCTCTTATTTTCAATTTTAGCATCCATCATATAAGAATCCTAAGATGTAATCTTAACTTTTGATATTTCTTTTTAAGATTTTAGATGGAGGAAAATGTTGTTGATAGGAACACAACCACACCTGTGGTCCAACTACCACAAATTCTCCCCATCTCAGATTGAGTGTTTGCTTGAGGACAAGCAAATTTCTAAGTTTGGAGTGGAGGGTGGGTGGTACATACCCCACTTTCCACCCAATCTTATCATATTTTCTGCTTAACATTCCGTCATTTCAACATTTAGTGAATTTTATCAAAATTTTTCTATTAACTAAAGGCAATATCTAGTTTCTTAGATTCAACTTTGTAATATGCTTTCATTATTCAACCCCTCTTAATCCGAAGCAAAGCCTCAAAAGGACCAACTCATGAAACTAACCAATGGCTATAAATTATCCTTTGTGGTATAAGAGTCCAAAAATCATGTTTCCTTGGAAAAGATGGTAAGCTCTGAAGGAACTGAGAGGGATCAAACACATTGTTCTTCTTACTAACTAATAAAAAGACTGCATGAAATTTCCAATTGTACCCTCTTTCAGTAATTATTCGAGCATTGTGGGATAAGGAGAAAAACCCAGTGCACTGAATCCTAAATCAAGTTGCATGAGGAACCTAACTCTCTTCTACATTTATTCCTCCATTTTCTTACCTTCCATTCCACCAAAAAGAAAATAAAAAGCCACAAGAATGTTTCAAACCTTAAGTTTGGGGTAGCACAACCCCACTTCTTTCCTCTCTATCACTTATTCTATACCCATCATAAATTTAATAGGGGTGTATCATTAAGAAAAGAAGCCAAAGTGCACACAAAACATGAAATGAATGTAATTGCAATCAAAAGAAAATAAAAGATATAAAACTGAATAGAGGAGGGATCACCTTCTTCCATGCCTCCATTCACTTCCTTTTTCTACCTATGGGAACAATGACTGCCTAATTTTTTTACTATTCTCTTGATTTACACCAATGTTAGATCAAGTGCATACTTGTTGTTCTGCCAATCTCTCTAAACTCTCATGAAATTCCTTGACATGCTTGAGTTGGGACAGTGGTGAGGGAGTGTAGTTGGGAAATGAAACCAATAAATAAAATATATACATATGTGTTATACAATCTCAGGAACTTGGGAGAGCTTGACCATATCACGTGGTAAGGAAAACAACATGATAGGAGGATGACACCATCACATGGACCGAAAGTATTAATTTGGTGATTTTTTTTCTTCTTCAAATTTTGTGGTACTCGGGGATGAGCAATGTTTAAGTTTGGGGTATTTTTATGAATGCATATTCATCCTAGTTTTAGTTCCATTCTTATTCTAGTTTAGCATTCAAATCTTTTGATTTTTACTAGAAATAGATTTATTTCAATCTACTTAGGGTTTTATGCTAATTTGTAGGAATTTGATACTTTTCTTGACTCCCCTTGTAGGTTTTGAGTCTTATCACTCCATATCAAGTATGATTAGGGACTCCTTCTACCCTTCAAGAGGTGGGAGTCGAAAGGAGGATGCCTCTTATAGGGTGGAGGGTAAAACCCCATATCGAAACCGATTTTGAGCACTACCAGAAGGCAGACTGATCAACAATTTTTGAGTCTAAGATCAAAATTGATCTACGGATTAATCTCTTCCTGGAGCCACTATCCTCCCTTACAAGGTGATCAATCTCTTCATGGGGCCATTATCCATCCAGCTACTTCAGCTGCAAGTCAGGGTTAATACCTAGAAGAGAGAGAAGGAAGGAAGTTTGCCATCACACACCACAACGAGCTACTTCTGCTACCATCATGACCATGATTGTGTCCTCTTCCTCTACTAGTGATATTTATCTCACCATGTCAAGGGAGTAGTCCTTTCATCGGGGTGTGGGGATTAACCCCACTACTCATTTATTACAATTTCATTCATATTCCAATACTTATGTGAAATCATTTACTTCATTACTACTCAGTTATCATGTGTTGTGGATTGATCACCCGCTTTACATGATTTATTATAATCTTATTATGCAAGAACTTCAACATTTAGGATTTGAGTACCGATTAGCTTTGGTTTATGCCCTGATGAGAACTTCTGATGGGAAGTTTTTGGAGTAGTGGATATAGGTCTATAAGTAATGCAACAACGAGCTTACATGGATATCTACTCATGCAAGTTTCTAACACCGAAAGGGGAAACTTACATAACTCCAATGATATCTTCATACATGCTTGGATTTGAATGATTGAACATATTCAAGTAGTGGAAGTGAAATCCAGTTCCACCCTAGTGTTTCCATCTATTGATAACTAGAGCCTTAATCTAGCTCTTTTTATTCTTGAAATCTTAGTTAAAGAAACCAACTCAAATCTTGTGACAAATACTAGTTCTTGACAAGTTACTTTGTTTAGATTATTCTTAAAAAAATATCCTTTTGGATTCAATCCTCAACTGTATTGCAATAAGATCCATCCGTTTGAGAGTGGCATTATTGCATGTTACTTTTGGTAAACTGTAGGAATTCCATTCCTCATGAATTTATAGTGCATTAACTTCCACATAAATTATATTCCCCCACTTTTGGAGTTACAAGATATGTGATATCCAATGGAGGCACTCATATCAATGAAAATCAATTCAATAATCTTCTCAACAAATATGGAGTCAAGCATAAGATGTCTACTCCATATCACCCTCACACAGCAGGACAAGTTGAAGGATCAAATAAGTATCTAAAAAATATTATGGAGAAAATCATTTCTAGCTCAAGAAAGGACCAAACACTCAAGTTGGATGATTCACTACAGGCATTCCATATAACATTCAAAACTTCTATTAGAACAACCCCATTTAAGCTGATCTATGGCAAGTCATGCCATCTTCCCATGGAGTTAGAGATCAAGACTCTATAAGAAATTAAGTTTCTAACCTTTAACTTGAAGAAATTAGGATAAAGAAATTTATGTAATTCCAAGAGCTTGAAGAGTTCCATCTAGATGCATATACAAATATAAAAATCTACAAAGAAAGAACAAAAGCATGAAATGATAAGAGGATTAGAATAAAAGACTTTGTTGAGGGAGATAAAGTGCTTCTCTTCAACTCCAAGTTGAAGCCTTTTCTAGGAAGCTACATTCCAAATGGTATAGACAATTACTTGTGATGAAGGTATTTCCATATGGGACTATTGAGCTCCAATGGAATCAATCAAAATTCAAAGTCAATGGTCAAAGGTGCAAGCTATACTTAAAAGAAGAGAGATTGAAAAAGTAGTTTCATGCTCCCTCACTAACATTTGCTGAAGAAGACCCAAGGCTCACTCATGACATTAAATGGAGGACCTTGTGGAAGTTGACCCCACACTTAGGATAGATTTACTTTAAGATTCTTACTCAAATAACGTTCCCTTTTCTAAATATATTTTTAGTGATGAATGTAATTTAGACCCTCACATATTATACACCATTATCATTGCAGGAGAAGAAGAAAACAATAAAGAAATCAAAATTCTACAACAATTCAACTCAGACACACAGTGTTTAATGAAGGATCCACCATGCCAAGTTCAAACAGTCGATCTTCATCAACCCACTCCATAAGACGCGACATATGTAAAAACTACACACCATGTTCATAACACACTATGCAACCCCAAATATTTAGTGAATCTGCAACACACTGGTTGTTAATTTGACACATCATGTATAGTCTGAAGAAAGATTGTCAAGTGCCCACCTAGAGAAAGACACTTTGGGTTGTATTTTACACACACCATGTGTCTATTGGGAATACTTTCTAGAAGTTAGTGTGATCAGTCAACATGATGTGTTCTTTGAGAGACACATTGTGTCTCGGGTGAGCTTCAATATTGCATCTTCATCTGGAATCAAACACGTCATGCATAAATTCAATACAAGGTATCCTTGACTTTTCTAGCTATTCAGAGAGCTATCAAGAAGCATAACATGTTGTGTCCAGTTCTAGACACAACATGTTACTTTTGAACAAGGGAAAACTAAAAAGGGGTAACATTGATACATGATGCAAACATAGCATGTGTCTCAGTTAACATAGTGTGTTGAACGGGCTGAAATAGGGTTTCTCAACCCAATTTCAAATTCACTTCACCCTTACCCTATATCTACACCGTGTTCAAGCACCCACACTGTTTCCTTTTCCTTAGTCATGTTTGTCCTGCACCACCATGTTCATATTTGTGCCAGTAAGCTGCTCTCTGATCCTGCTGCTTTCAGCTGCCAGACCCAGTCATGCTGTCGAGCTTCTCTCCATCACTGCATCTCTCCACACAACAACACACTTATGGGAGAGCTCCAATCTATGCAACTCACTTCCGTCTTCACTGCTGACATGTTAGTCTTCTACATTATAAGCAAGCTTACGGTTGACCAGCACCTAGGTGCCTCCATGTTCTACACCGAGCCCATCCACCATCCAAGTAAGAGCTCTGACCCAACTCAAGAGTGCAACCATTGTCACAAACATGTCATGATCCTCTCCACCACACCGTATTGCCCATCTTATTCTTCTCCTGCAATTCATCTACAAACCTCACAGATAGGCCACATCTGATCTCTCAACACACTGTGTCCACAGTCCAACAACAACACTTCTTACAATGGTCATGGTTCATATCAAGCAAGCATCCAAGCACCACAAACTCAAGAATTCCTCTTCATCACCTACATATATCTCATCCACTCAATTCAACATCACTACTGAAGAAGATGCTATACACAAAAAGTTGATCACAATAAGGTTCTTCCTATGCATTTTTCTTGCAATGATACGATGGAAGCACTGGGCTTCAAGGATAAAGTATATGGATTCTTGAGGAGATTGGACTCAAACATATCTTCTACAATGTAAGCTTCAGTTATCCAATATTAACCTATCAATTTCTTACTACTATGGAAGTGGTGGAAGACTCAAGAAAGCCATCTGAATGATTTGGCATCATACACTTTTGACTTCTTGGTCATGGCTATAAACTCACTTTTAAGCAATTTTGTGATGCATATCAATGTACCTATGGAGGTAGTATTTTCATGCCCGATACTTTTGATAGTGATGAATTCTGGAGAATAATTACTGATGATGTAATTCATGAAGCAAAAGCTTCTAGGGCATCACATATCCAAAACTCCATATTCCATTACATTCACAAGCTCCTTAGTACTTATTTTTTTACAAGAAAAGAAGCATAAGATGTATGTGGGAGACCAGATTTGTTTTTCCTATGGGCCATGCTACACAACTACAAGGTCAATGCAGGATATTTCCTCCAACATTTTCTAGAGATTTGAAGTAAACAATCACACGACACAATGACTGGAGAACTAATAACCCACGTTGCCCAAAAGGTGAATTTATACATGACAAGGTTGGAAGCTATCAATAGGAAGAATAATTTTGACCTCCAATTCCTCATCTCTTCATGCTTAATCATTTGGGACTCCTTTAATGACAACAAGTTCAGCCAATACTTCAATGGACATGAAGAATTCATTGAACTACCTGATATAGAGATAACTTTGATAAATCATGACAATTGGAAATTATTTTTTGATGATGAAAGTGATTCTAGAGATAGAACCAAGACTTCCATTGTAGTAGAGGCATATGAACTTCCTCCTCCTACTCCTACTGGCACATAGACTGACTTTAACTAGGCTATGACATACATGCAACATCTATACAGGTACATCCAACAACGTTTTGACTAGCAAGACACCCAGTTGGACCAGCTTAGCCAACAATATATTGATACACACTCCATGATTCATAGGATGGAAATGTGACACATCACTTAGGGCCATTATTCCATGCCTGCACTACCACCACCACCACCATAAGATCCAAAATTCACTAACATCCCTGATGATGATACATTGAGGCAACATTTCTCGGTTGCTGATGAGGGTACTAGTCCTCACTCTGATTCTTTCAATGACTGGTATTAGGTTGAAACTTTTTGAATCCAATTTATGTAGTGAGGACACTGCAAATTTCAAGCTTAGGTAGGAGAAACCATGATAGTTTAGTTTTAGTTTCGTTTGCATTTCTTTTTCTTAATTTCTATTTTAGATACTGGAAAATCTAGTACTATTTGAGTCTTTCTATTTTGGATTGAATTTCCCTTTGTGTTAAACCATTTGTCCTATTCTATTTTTGGGAAATATTAGTCAAAGAAAAGTTATACAAGCCTTGCATCAATTAAATGAAATATGTTGCCAACCACATTCTCTTCATTCTAGTTTATTGATTTTAGCCTGCATATTCATCATTCACACCCGTGATTGTCTAATACATGTAACGAATGAATCTTATTGGATTAATAAACACTATAATAGCATTTAGCATTCTAGATGCCCTTATGAAAATTTTAGTGCATTTTCAGTCATCCTCTCAATATTATTTTTATATAAATAAATAAAATCGAGTTGATTATGAAATTCATTTAACTGTCTTGTGCTTTAGTGAAAATGACTTTAGTTTAAGGTCTCGAGGTTCTCAAGTGGACCCTGACTCTCATTTGGTTATTTAGGTTTTCTCTTAAAAAATGTAACATATATTCCCATGAAAGATGGCTAACTTCCCACATATCATGCTAGTCTAGTGTAAGTCTAGTCTAACTACAATGGTTAGGTGCTATGTCCTAAAGAGGGTGAACTACCCCAACTGAAATTCCACGTATGCATAAGTCTATTTTAGCTGTCGAGTGCTGGAACCCATACTTCATTGTCTTATTCATGTTCTAAAAAGCAAGGAGAGAACAACTGGACTATATATGTTAACTCGGATTTCATCTATTATATCCTTAATAATTGAGAGAATCAAGTTTCATATTCACTAATTATTTGGTTAGGTCATCTAAGTTCTACTTACTATTGTTATGTTGATTCTTCCATTTAGAATGTCGCCACCTTTACTAAACAAAACTTCCATATTAGATGTTTAAGTTGAAGTCATGCTAACAACATAAACCCATTGATTATGGTTGGATTGGCTTGATACACTTCTTTTATTTCATACGATTGATGCATGTGCTTGACATTTTTTTCAATTGTGTTTCCATTTCTTTGTTCTTGAGGACAAGACATGGTTTAAGATTAGGGGGATTTGATGTGCATAATATATATAGACCTTTTGCCTACTTTGGCATGCATTTCCAATCTATTTTCCACCTCAAGTTGCCTCTAATAATGCTAGATTTCCCATTTTATTGTTATCTTTTCTCACTCCATGTTTGTAATCATAGGTTATTTTGATAACAAAATGGGTTTAGTTTGATCGCAATTTTACCTTATTTGTATTACCTAAGAGACTGCACAACCTTGAAGACAATTCTAAAAATTTTGACAGAAATACGCAGTGTGGTTTATAGAACACAACATGTCAGTTGCATGCAGAAACATTCTGACTCTTATGTATAGAAACATGACATGTTGGCCAATTGACATGCCGTGTCCCTTCATTCTAAGAATTTGCCAAACTCTCTGTCTTTCAACAACATGAAATGTCTTAAATACACACACCATGTCCTCTTGATCCAGAATTTTCTGTAACACAACAACATAACGTGTCTAAAATGCATACACAATCTTTCCTCAATCCATAAAAGTCCAAATTTTCTCGACTTGCAGCAATACGACGTGTCAACCATCCAACATGATATGCAACCTTCATACATGACAATTTTTCCTTTAGTTACTGAGAGAGACACACCATGTCTCTTCACCAACACACCATGCCACTAGTGATTTCAAACAATTTTAAGAAAAAGTGTTTCTCATTTTTAAATATGAGGGGACACTTTTGGGATAGTTATCACTCGTCATTTAGAGAAAATTTTGACCAGAGTTTAGAGCAGAGGAGAAGAAAGGAAATTTTTGAGAAGGAGATGTTATTTGAGAGAGAAACTCTTCTCGACTCCATTTCTCTTCACTGACTGCATCAAGGACATCTGTTCTCTATTCCAATCACTTAGAGGAGAAGGTTTCTAGAATAGGAGCAGTAGCACTATGAAGGATGAAAATTTGTCTTCTAGCCAATGTTCTTCCCTTGTTTCTCTTCTCCCATAGATTTCTTTGTTCTCTCTCTACTGTAATCATGTTTTGCTTCATGATTAATCACTCGTACCTGTGTTTAACCATTATGTGTGAGCAAAACCCTATTCTTGGGCATGGGAGAGTAACTCCCATGTCATAAATCATGTGAACACAAACTTCTTTTGTAATGCTAGTTGTCTATTTTTCTAAGATTGCATTGGTGATTAAATTACTTGCTTTCTTGACTATCCACCTTGTTTTCTTGTTTTATGCTTCTAACTTTATCCGGGAAGATGTATCTAGGAGTATGGAGATGTGTTCTTGGAAACATTTCCTTGACCACAAAAGTGGCTGGGAATATGTTGATGACCCATGGTTTGTAGTTTGAAACTAAGCATATGCAAGGGAGTGATATGTGGAGTTAGAACTATTTCATATCACCAGGAGATGTATGAGACACAAACCTACTTTGTATGCTCAACTACTATATTAGATTTCCATTGTTCTATTAAGTTGTGAAACGGAAGTGAAATCTCATTCCCAAGATTCTTAGTTCTGATCTTAATCATCATAAAAAAACTTGTGTTAATTACTTTAGTTCAATTCATTGATTAGTTTAATCAAATCGATCAAACTTGTATAAACAAATCTAGATTATTGAACTTCAATGCTTTGATCCTAACTATCCTATCTCCCTAAGGATATAACCTTAAATGCAATTGATCCTTCATACTTACGGGGGAAAAATGAGTTGAGATGATAAACTATTAAAACTCACTCACTAAAATAACCAATAAGAAGCATTAATTGAGAGAAGAAGGATCAAGAACAAGAAGGAGAAGAGTAAAAAATGAATATTAGTACTTTTGACCCATGTCAGTGGAACTGAGACTAGATACCCTAATGCATTACCAAGCATAGAAGTCAGTGGCACCAACATTAAGCTAAAGGTCTTGATGTAAAATAGGCAGACCTGATAGTCTATGGAAAAGTGATTCCCTAGTTTTCTTCTACATAAAGAAAAGGGGGGACAACCACCTGAAGGAATCCCATTCTATACCATATCATCCCAGATCCACTTGGACACAACTTATCTAGAGGCTATTCCAATGACCTTCCTTGGAGGAATCAGAGCCAAGAACAAAGAGACATAGAGACCAAAGCAACCTTTCTTAGAGCTTTCATATGTCTATCTTCTTTGTCCTCCCTTCTTCTGATTCGTTGTTGAGCATGAGGGGATAAACCCCCATCCCTTAGGAGCTAGGAGTAGCCCAACGTTGAATATATGCATGTTTCATACCTTGATTATATACACTATATTCTTCTACTTTGGATTTTGATAACATAGAATCTAAAACATTCTAATGATGATTCATAAACATAAATTATAATGGATTGTTAATGTGATAGTAACATTGTAGAGCCCATTTTCTATTTATGATTGATCACCATACTATTTGGATTGTTAATTGCTACAAAAGCAAGGTTGACAATTCATCAAGTTTATTAAGCACCACAAAAGTGGGATAACCATTGTGAAGTGATTATCCAGAGATAGTTTCTATTGTTTTATCCTTTTATACCAATGTTGTGAAAGTGGGTTAGTTACTAGATTAAACAGTGTACAACACTGTGAAAGTTGTAGCACAATCTACATATGCTAAATCGACAGTCAAGTTGTATTTATTAGATAGGTTACATGCATAGATTGACCCCATGTTGAAACATGTATCCTAGGGACCCGTCCATATGATCTTCTATTCAATTTATTTCTTTCACTTGTTACTTTCTATTGTTAGCTTTTAATCAACCAATCAACTTCTTTGATAGGAATAATTGATCTATTTCAATTAGTAGTAGTCTTTAGCTATCCTAATTTCCTGAGTTCAATATCCGAGCCTCTTCAAGTCCTTACTAATTTGATGTGTACACTTGCATCTAACACACACATTTAATTCATGTCAAGTTTTAGGCCCCATTGCTAGGAATTGACAATGCTAACATTTCAAGTGCTGAATTCGGCCACTCTAGATTTATCTTTTTGAAATTTTGTTTCCAATTGAAAATTTAGTGTAGCCTCTGGTAAGTTTTCTTTGATTTCCATAACCCATTTTCCTTTTTAGGTACTTTTCATGGTTCATACAAGGACTGCATATTACACTAAGTCTTCGTCATCACCACCTGAGGACAATCCAAAAGTTTAGAAAGAATAGGAGGTTGTTTGAGAAAAACTAGTGGTAGACATGTATAAAAAATAGATAATAATCATGATGATTTCTAAGTCTCATACAATGAACAAAAAATATGAGAAATAAATCAAAGCCTCATATGTGCAGCAACTGGGTCCAATTAGGAGGCAAGCGGTCAATGTGGACAACTACAAGATTGACCCTAGACTAGATTCTCTAATCAAGTCCCAAGCTTTTCATGGGCATAGTAGTGATGTGCCCATGCAACATTTCAACACTTTCATTAAAAGTTGCAACATTATTAAACTGGACCGCATCCCTACAACAATTATGTACCTAAATCTATTTCCATATTCTCTAATCGACATGGCTAGGTTATTTAGTTTACCATCGGTATCAATAGGGTCATGGTAATAAATGATGGATGTTTTCTTTGAAATATATTTCCCTCCTCAAAATACTAATCATTTGGTTAATAAAATTTATGGGTTCAAGCAATATTCTAATGAAACCTATTCATAGGAATGGGAAAAGTTCCAAAATATGTTAAGTAAAGTACCACACCATAGAATTAATCTATCTAGACAAACCAATACTTTTTACTACAACTTCTACACACGAGAACAAACAATGTTGGATCATGCAGATGCATGATTTTTCTTGAATAATAAACCATTTAAATTCCATGAGATATTAAAGAACATGGCTAGAAATCAAATTGGGGGTGATGAGTGTGAGTGCTCTACCTTCACTGAAAGTGACAAAGAATCTCAAGAGATTATGGAACTATAAATAAAAGTTGCCAATTTGGAAATGAAGCTCAAAGATAATGCCCTCTAGGGAGGAAAAGAGGAGGAAGATTGCACATACATGAAACAACCTCAAAGAATAAATGAGTACTCCTAGATGACTAACCCAAAGTTCTCATGGAAAGATCCAAACAACTTCCAACACGATCCATCATAGGACCTATACCATTCTAGTAGGAGCAAAGTCCATGGTAGGATGGTGACATGCAAGATATCCTCAAAAACTTTATTCAATAAAATTGTAGCATACTTTGAGAAGTCAAATAGAGAAAAGCAAAACATGAAAGTCCATCTCAAAAGTTTGGAGACACACTTATCACAAGTGGTATCTAATGTAGCACTCTTGAAGATACCTTCCCAAAAAAAGTTTTCCAAGCAAAACTGGGGTGTCACACTGACACAATCAAGCCACGAAGATCTCCTCCCTTGGCAAAAAGGGGTGTGCCATGAATGTTGAGAAATCAAAACATATTACCAATCGAAACATCCTACAAAGTATGCATGCATATGAACCCCAAACCATACATTTAGATGCATGTATAAATGAACTGCAAAATGAATAAGAAATTTGTCCACTAAGAGAGGTTGCATCTTCTGAAGTAACCATAAAAGATGATGAGGAAGCACCAAGTACCCCTCAAGTCCCATTGAGGAGCATAAATTCAATAAAGAAGAGGGTGTTAACTATTCGAGCTTGGGGGGGGGAATCATAGTTTCAATAAAGAAGAGGGTGTTAACTATTCAAGCTTAGGGGGGAAATCCCCATGACATCATATATCCCTCCACATAGGAATCTGACCTTGTCACCTCCCATCACCATTGTTGAGGTTGAGTCCATGGATACTGTGAAGTCAAAAAAGAATGAAGAGAAATTTAAGGACTTATTAAATATTTATTTTTGAAAACCCACATTAACCTTCTGTTAGTATAGGTCCTTGAGCGAATACCATCCCACATAAATTTGTTGAAGCAAATCATTAACAAGAATAGGGATGTCAAAGACACAAATCAATTCATTGTTGATGAAGTAGCAAGCACATTGATCCAGAGGCCAATTCTGAGGAAGAAGAATCTATCATGTTTTGACATCCCTTGTTCTATTGGGATCATAAAATTTGGAGAAGCACTCTGCATTGCTGACAAAAGTATAAATTTGATACCTCTTGCTACTTTTGAGAAGCTAGGGTTGAGTGAACCCACTAAGACTAGTATGACACTACAACTTGCATATGATTTCATAGTGAGACCTCTTGGTATATGTGAAGATATACTGATCAAGGTATGTACATTCATATATCCTGTTGACTTTGTGGTAAGAGAGATACTAGAGAAAAAGGGATCCGAGTTTCTTTTAGGAATTCCATTCCATTATACTACAGATGTAATCATCATCATGGGATGAGGATACTTGACTCTTGGGATTGAAAATGATCAGGTAGAATTCCAACTACCCAACCATGCTTCACCACCAACCCTTGATAATCCTAGAAAGAGGTAAACATCTTGTCAAGACTAGGACATAAACAAGGGCACTTTGTTGGAGCAACCCATATGTTTTCATTTTTTTGTTCAATAGTTTTACTTTTATACTTTTGAGATTTTTTAGCTTTCAATTGATTTTGATGAAATATGATAGTGCATGATAAGTGTGTTAGTGAAAAAGAACAAGGTGAATTTGATACCAGTGACATATGTCAGTGGCAACGAAACATAAGCAATTAGATGCTCACAAATTCATAGTAAAATGCCAATACCACCAACCGCTCGGTTGGTGGCTGTGACCCAAAATGAAAGATAAACACACAAGATAGGAGTGTGTCGATGGCATTGACTTTTGTCGATACCACTAAGATAAAGAAAGAGCAGGATCGGTACCACTGACATATGTTACTGGAAGCAACACATTAGCAATTTGGTACTCACAAATTCCTAGTCTAATGCCAACCACCAATCGGTCAGTCGATGGTATTGACCTAAAATGAAAGATAAACACAAAGACAAGAGTGTGTCAGTGGCATCGAATTCTGTTGATACCAATGAGATAAAGATAGAGAAGGATCCATGGCTTCACATGCAACAAACACATTACAAAAAAAAACAATGATGATAAAACCATAAAGCCACAGATTCTCGAGAGTAGGTACCATTAACTCAATGAATCCACAATTCGATACCCTATTCAATGACAACCTTCAATGTAAATGGCCGATATTGAGATAGAACACAAATTGGGGTACATGTTGGTACCACCATCTTGTGTTGGTGGCACTAATGTTTTTCTAGAGGGGCACCTTCCCCCATATAAGGATGATTTCATTCTTAATCTTCACTACTCAAACTTCCACTCCTCAAGCATTCTTCTACAAGTGATTTACTGATAACTTATAGTAAGAGGAATTACTTCACTGAGTTCCTCTTCTCTCCCTTCCTATTCATAATGGCTAGCAAGTGACCCCAAGAAGAAGCATCTTCTTCACAAGCTTCTCCTTCACATCTCCTTTCCAAACCAATACTGGCACTAGAAACAAATGAACATAAGAAGAGATATGTCAAGCTTGCAAAGTATGATCTCAAATCCACCCTCTATGGTGACACAAACTTCATCAAGCAACTCAGCTTCACCACCAACTTACACAAGTTGTGTATAAGATAGGGGATGGAGTCCACAAACCTCTTTCTGGGTGGATGACCAATTACAAAGACATTACATTGGAATTCTTAGAATCCCTGGATGTGTTCTTCCTATCTTGAAACACCCATGGAATTGAGTGGGAAGAATTCTATTTTAAATTCAGACTTTACAACAACACCCATGACCTTACTCTATAGGCATTCAACACTGTATTTGGGTGAGCAAATTACATCATGAGAGAATTCCTTGAGAGATTCAACTCCATGGAATGGAGTAAAGTTAGTGCAACATCAACCCATGATAAGGACAATGACATCACTCTAACATCACTAACATTGATAATCCCTTCACCTACCTTCTTTACTGACTCCTGACTAATGTGCTATTCTCTAGGTGTACTTAGGGGAAAGGGAAGGCCAATCCACTAACCTATACACCTTGTGGACTTTCCTCTTGCTGGGAAACAAAAAGGTCAACTTGGGGGTCATTTTTCCTTGAATATGCACACTTAGTGACCAAAAGTGAGAAGAGGAAACTACCTATCCATTTTGTTAGCCTCATCACAACGCTGGCCATACATTACAATATTGATCACACGAATCTGCAACCCGTGGCATCAAGGGGGAATATGAATTTCAAGCATTTTCACAATGATAAGTTCTTTCACCAATTTGGAGGTTGCATTCATGCATTCTCAAGAATGGGTACAAGAGAACTCCCATACCCCATCTTCAACATCACCATCGATACTGATAGTCTATCATGACTAGACGATTATGTGAGTGAGATATACCAAGAAGGACACTGAAGAAGAAGCTGGTGAGGATGACAATGATAAGCTTGAGGAGGTGCATGTACTACTGCCTGGATATTTGTCATGAACCATTTATTACCCAAATCCTAACTCAAAATGACTACAAAGTCAATGGCGATAGGACCTAGGCATCTGTCCTTAGCTTGGTATTATTAAAGCATGAATGTAGAAGCATAAAAGCTCAGCGTACATGAACAGATAACAAGATAAAAGCACCAACTTATTCTTTACAACCCACAAGTATAATTAATAACAACATTTCTTTATTACATGATTTTAGTTACATATTCAAGAGTCAATTTGTAGTATTCTCTACAATCCACAAGTATAATTAATAACAACATTGCTTTATTACATAATTTTAGTTACATATTCAAGAGTCAATTTGTAGAAGTTTGCTCATGTACACTAGGGATCTTAGAACAAGTACACCAGAAATAGCTCACCAAGCCCATCAACTTCTCGCCACCTCTGAACCTATAAAAATATGTGAAACAATGCATGTAGAGACATGAGGTGTTGAGTACAATGCTAAAAGATATATATATATATATATATATATATATATATATATATATATATATATATATATATATATATATAACCTTTGCATAATTTGAAAAGAATTACAGAAGTAAAAACAAGAATAAACAAGTTAAGTATTAGGGAAGTGAGAGACCAAGTTTTATATCATATTACTCCAAGTATACCAACAACATCATATATCATTAGGCCTTTTTGACTAACTTCCCATTGGAAGAGTCCATAAGGGTGATCAAGATTGACTAACCCTTTTATACGTAAGGGACCTCAAGACCATCACCAAGATCTAAATATTTGATCGACATGGCCCACCCTATCTTGACCACTTAAGTAGGATGTCCATCCTCATGTCCTTACCCCATGAATACATGCAAGTGCACAAGGTTTGTATAATGGAGTTTCTATATTATGTTTGCAAGTTAAAAAATAATGACATGAGACGAATATCGAGTAGAATAGTAGAGTGCTACATGGCAATATTTGAGCAAGTAAACAAGCATAGATATGTATCACATTTCAAGCAAGAAATCCATAGTCATATAATTCTTAAGGCCCGTGCCTGATTTGGAGATTATTAATGCTACTCATCCTTGACCATCTATTCATAAGGAACACCTGATTAAGAGCAAGATTACATACATGTATTAGTTCTCATCATTATCCCTAATTTAGTTTCATTTTTATGGTTTTATCCCAATTAAATTCATAGTTATTATTTACATATTTGATGATCTTTTATTGATTTTGAGATCATCATAAGAGTGTGGTTCAAGGTTTGTGTCATTTTGATGTTCCATTCATCTTATATGGACAATACATGATTTAAGTCACTTATGTACATTTTAGGGTCAAAAGACTCAAAATAGAGCAGCCAAGGTCAAGTGTCATCAAGAAATTATAACTAAGAATAAAAGATGGTTTATGTCAACAATATAGGTGCATAAGAAATGTATTCAACATTGAGTCGATGTCTCCATAGAGTCTAGGCATCAAAAGCCCATCATTGAGTTCAACATGTATGACTTATATCATTAGGGACCAACATGTGACTTAGGTGAGCCATCCACATAAAAAGGGGTCAAGAAGATTAAAGCATCCCTAGTTCGAGAGTGAAGACATAAGAATTAGATCCATAAAATGTTTGCGGTACAAGAAAGATAGACGAGTCATTTGTGTCATACTAGGTCAACATCAGCAGACTGAGAATCACATACACCATCATATCATAAAATAGAGTGAACTTACACATTAAAGTTTCTAATCATCATGAAATTACTAATTTTAAGAATATATAGGAGTTTGATGCATGAAATAGGTCACAACTACCATTTGAAATAAGGTATAACAATTCATGTCAACATAGATCACATTCATGCATACAATGTGTATGGACCAACACAAGTACAAAAGTGAGTTTAGGGTTGGTAGTTGTTCCATGAAATGACACAAGGATACTGATTTTTAGTAAGGTTTGATGTGATATAGAAAGAACATTAGCAAAATAATTAAAGTTCCAATACCAATGTCCATAGAATGTTACATTTTGCATAAAATGGCAATCATGAAATAAGGGAGGTGGTTTATATCCACATTGAAATCCAAAGTGCATAAAAATCATGAATGAAAAGATTTAGGGTGGAGTTGAAAATAGAATATTCAATTTAAGTATAATCATGCATTTAGTCACATCAAAAGACTAATGTTCATACATTGAGGGATGGCAATATGATTTCATTGGGATTTAAGGTCTGAAAATACTCTCATGCTATAGAACTTTTCTTGTTGATCAAATTAATATATAAATTTTTATATTTTGGATCATCCTAGTGTATTCTAGCATAAATAAATATGTTAGTCATTAGGGAGGCTGTAAATACCTTGGTGGGCAAAAAGGGTAAGCCATTAAACTCCTTGTGCGACCCATCAATCGCGCTGGTCAACCCAGGGTGACAGTTCCTCATGAGCCAACTAGGTAGGGATTCACCCATTGTGAGTACCTTGGTAGGAAAAAAGGGTAAGCCAATAAGCTCCTTGTGCGACCTATTAGTCGCTCAGCCCACGACGGCGGGTCCTCACGTTCCAACCAGACGGGGATTTGCCCCCTTTACCCAGCAATCCCAAGCAAATTTCCCCTATTTCTACACTACAAACAAAGGACTAACATGGGTGCCACCCAACCTTCTCATCGCACCTCCACCGAGGATCCAAGCAAGGTGAAAGACATTCTTTGTAGACCTATTTCATGAGGTCAGTGCCGCTCCTTGTTGTGAGGAGGTTCTTTGCTGGATGGGTGCTCCACTACCTAGCACCGCTAGACCTATTGGACTCTCCCTTCAGATGCACCAACCATGGAACCAAGGCTCAAGGAGGTTGGAGGAGTATCTACAAGAGAGAAGGAGGAAAGACAAAGGAACTATAGTGCTTCCATGGCGTCGACACCACAATAACATCTAGGAGATGGCCTCCTTGCTAAAGATGAGGGGATCCACAATATAACCCCCCGTTAGCCATGCATCTGTGTCAACTACTAGAGGGTAATAATGAGGTTTTAGGAAAGGAGGCGGGGAGGGGGGAGGGGGCTATAAACTGAGATGAGAGTGAGAGGGAAAAGAAGCAAGGATTGGAAGGGAGTGTCTATAAATGGAGTAAGGGGGTTAGGGTTCCATTCATTCTTTAGATCCCCAACATTACTAGATTTGGGTGGAGGTGGAAGAAACCTTCCCCAACCCAATGATTGATTACTAAAGAGGAAGGTGCCATTTAGTACTTTATTCACATCTAAACATAGTAGAATGCAAGTTAAATTCCCCAATATGCATATTATTGTCAAATGCACTTATGGACGTTTTTTGCATACTTTTCAGGTACTTGGACCATGATTTGGATGGATGAGAGAGAAGGAAGGAGTTTTAGGAGTCCTCCACTCATGGAGGGGTCGAAAGAAGACCCAAAAGCTCCCTCAACCTACCCCTAATGGCCAAGGGTTGACATCAAGCAAAGAAATCCATTGACCATGAAGATTCAAGATCTTTTTGCTATGAAAGACCCCAGAACGGCCGTAGTGCCAAGGAACGACCGTGTTGGCCAATGTAAACGTTACATGGAAAACCCCAAATTGCCAAGATACAACAACTCAACCACCACAGCTGTGCCATGAAGCCCCCAAAATGGCCGTGCTTCCCAACACATCCATGCTAGCTAAAGACACCATAGGCGTGCTGAAGGGAACAAACTCACCTCCAACTCAACCACCATGACCATGCTACCTAGCAAGGATGTTCTACCTAGCCTCCACCATGGCCGTGCTACCCAACATGGCCGTGCTACAAGCCTCCATTTCACCACCCAACCTGTGATTTTTCTACTTTCGTAGAATGACCTTTCCACACCACCACGACCATTCCTACCTCTACCCACCACAGTCGTGCTACCCAGCATGACCGTGCTACCACCTAAACCCTAGCATTTTCTACAATGTCTTTCCAACAATACCCCTACTTACCTTAGTGCTTCCACCACCACCTATATATACATGGGTGGCGGACACAACACTAGGTTAGCTGTCATTACTCCTCTCCACCCACTCTTGAGCATTCATTGCACTCCCCTTACATTTATGCTCTCCATGCACCATTTCCACCTCATTTCCACCATAGAAACCTACTTTTCTAGGTTTTCTATCATAATCTCCTTAATTTCCATGCCCATCATCCATCTTGGAGGAGGGAGGTCACCCTACAGAATCTAGGAGCTGAAAACTAATGATCTACTTCGAGCTCCATGGAGTCCTATCCCCTTATTCTCATATTTTTAATCTTTTCTTTGAGCATGTCTAGATAAGCCCCTAGTGGTGGGCTGTTTGGGGTTAAAATGTGACTTGGATACCATGTTGGGGGAAAATAATTTGAAATGAACATAATTTGATTCTATGATGATTGCCTTTGCTTCCATCTCATTTCCCATATTATTACATGTGGTTTATACTTTTAACATAAATTTCTTGCTTTGAGATGCTTGATGACACTTAGCTTCTAGGGGAAATTGGAATGTATGTGGCAAACTTAGGAATGGCTCCTAGGTCCAATTAGTGGATCCCTATATAGCCCACTTTGTTCCTACATACATCTCCCTTCTTCTACAAGTGAGTGTGAGATCTAAGTAGCTAGTGTAAGTGTGATTGGTGCAATTGGCTAGGGATTCCTAAAGGCTAGATGGCAAGTAACATGAGGTGAAACACCCTCATCTCTACTCCCATTCCTACCCTTGGCTCTGAATTTCCCCAATACCACTTACCCTAGAAACCTAGACTTGCCAAGTATTTCTGGAATTACATCTAACCCTAGTTCTCCAATTAATAGTATAGGGTATATTCTAATAACACTTGCCTTGATGTTTGGTTTGGTTATCTAGATTGGATTGTGATGATTGCATGCTATGTTGACCTTCCCCCAACTAATATCAAATCACATTCCCGAATGGACCACCTACCCAATCCATTGCTTAAAACCTAATTTGTCATCTTAGCTTGTTAATGCTAGTTTAGCTTAATTGCCTTTGTTCACTGTAGGTAATTGCTTAGTCTTATTACTTTTGGTTAACCTAGATCCTTGCTTTCTCTAGTGTTTAGCTTAGTTATTAGTTGCTAATTAGCTTGCTAGAGTAGTGTAGATAATCTTTCTCTTGTTTATTTGATTGCTTAATCTAGTTGCTTAGACCTAACTTGCCTAGGATTCTAGTTTTTGGTAATTTAGTTTTCCTATTCCCTTTACTTGCCTTCTTGCTTAGTGTAATCAAACCAAACCCACTTTTAAACCCTTCAACCCTAATATCCACTTTAGGAATGTAGAAAACAAGAACCTAGCTCTAGTGCCCCCTCTATCCCTGTGGATCGACCCCCCATTGCTTGCCTCTCATCTATACTATAACATGACCCCGTGCGCTTACATGAGCATATTTTAGTGTTGTGAGTAAACCTAGTTTGGGGACCTTATAGATTTGAAAGATCATACGTGCATGCAACATCACACCAAGCTTTCTAGCACTGTTGCAGGGGATAGAGGCACTCAACCTGGCTAGTTAGTGTAGCTTAGTCTTTCCTACTGCCCTCATCATTGATATCATTTATTCTTTGTTCTCTTTTGCATATTGTCATACTAACTTGTTTGTTTTGCTAGTTTGTGTATTGTGCAGGTGACTAATGTGCATGCATCATACATGTTCTACTTGTACCAAATTGGTGCTATACAACCCTGAGATATGTAAAAGGAGACGCCAAAGCTGCCGCAACCAACACCGAGAATCCGAGATGGGTGACCATGAAGCTAGAATACCTCATGGAAATGCTCAACCACCACAACCCAACCACCCCCTCCACGAGTATTTCACCCCAGGGAACTACAATTACCATATTTCCACCCTTTTTAACCAAATGTCGGGTCAACAGTTCTCCATTCCACCCACACTTCTTGGACTCCTCCCTACCTACTATATGATGGAGAATAAAAACCCCTACCATCATACCAACACCTTCCTTGAGACTTGTTCCACCTTCCACACACCCACTTCCACTGCCAATTTCATCTGGAGGACACTCTTACCTTTCTCTCTAAAAGAAAAGGCCAAGGAATGATACATCTCAAAGTCGGAGTTGGTGATGTGGAATGCGGTCCAAAATGAGTTTCTCAAGAAGTTATTTCCATTTGCCAAGCTAAACCAAATGCAAAGATGTATCACCGCCTTCTCCCAAAAGGAAAATGAACCTTTCCAGGAGGTGTGGGAAAGGTTCCAAAAGATCCTGCATGATTTCCCTCATCATGAGGTACCCTTGGGGTAGCTGTTCCATGCTTTCTACACCGAGTTAAAATAGTTGTGCCAGAACAATATTGATTCATCATGTGGAGGCACCTTCATGGAAAAGATACCTGAGGAGTCATGGCCCTTGTTTAAGCACCTTGTTGAGAATTCTTGCCATTGAGTTTCTACTAAAGAGGAACCATGTGGCCAGAAAAACATCCCTCCACCTTCTCCTGTAGCTCCAACCCAGACCACAACTAACCCTGACATGATGAAAGTGATGGCAAACATGGTGAATATGATGAAGAGCCAAGCTGGTGGTTCTTCTAGTTAATCCACCATGGCAGTTGAAGCTGAAGAAGAAGTTCATGCTCTGCACTCCTTTGGTAATCGAAACAACCAAGGTCCTATGTCCAACACTTACACTCCCGAATGGAGAAACCATACCAACTTTTTTTTGAAACAACAAAATGAGGATGGTCAAGGACAAGGGCAGCCAAGGCCAAGGTATAGCTCAAAATTTGAATATGAAGTGCTGGGAAGATTGAGAAGTTTGGATGAGGTAAAGAAAGATGTGTCCTCTCATGGGCAGTACATTAACTGTCTTGAGAAAATATTGGACCAAATATCACTCTCACTTGGTAGGAGGGAGGAAGGAAGACTCCCATCCCAACCCATGACAAATCTAAACAATGACGGTGCTTTCATGGGAAATTCTCAAAGTTCATATGCTCCACCTTCATATCAAGCACCACCAAATACCTATGCTCCACTACCTCCTCAAGCTCCTCTCAACTATCAATATGCTCCACCTCCACCTCACTCTTACCAACATCCACCTCCACAATATCACCCCCATCCACAACAACCACAACCACAACAACAACCACAACCACAATTCATCCTTCAAAATCCTAAATAACCCCACCAAAGACCACCACCACCTCAACAGCCACAACCACCTCCACAAGCCTCTTCTTCCACTACCCATGAGCATGTGAAGGCGGTGATGGTATTGAGGAGGGGTTGGACCTTATAGTAGCCCCATGATACTATTGTTGATAGTGCAACCAGTGAGGATTCAAGTGATACTGTGATCAGAAAGGTTGATACTGAGATCTAGATTAATGATAGTATGACAGTAACTAGAGTTGATATCGTGACATCAAGTAGTGATACCGCAATTCCTGTGATTCTAGTTGATGATTTCATTGATCTAAGCTGATTGGGAGCCCAAATCCCCCATTTCCTGATGCTCTTGAGGAGCCCTCTATTGAGAGAAGAAAGAAGAAACATTTTGAAGATATTATGGAAACTTTCAAACAAGTGAAGATAAACATTCATTTGCTTGATGCAGTCAAGAAAATCCCTTCCTATGCCAAGTTTCTGAAAGATTTATGCACGTTTAAAAGGAAAACAATGGGGAGAACTCCAAAGAAAGTCAAGCTCACTGAGCAAGTGAGCTCAATTCTACAACACACCATGCTGAGAAAGAGGAAAGACCCCAGTGCTCCCATCATTTCATATTATATTGGAGCACACACATAAACCAATCCCTTCTAGACTTGGGTTCTAGAGTGAACTTGATGCCATATGATGTGTTTGCTGATCTCCAAATGGGACAATTAGGTCTAGCTCATTGCACTTTGTAGTTGGTCGACTAATCAGTGAAGATGCCTAGAGGGCGTGTTGATGATGTGCTAGTTAGACTTGATGATGAGACTTCCACATTCTTCCCTGCTGACTTCATTGTACTAGATATGAAAAAAGATGCAAGAAGAGTAACTATCATCTTGGGGAGGCCATTCTTAGCTATAGATGACATAGTGATCCACATGAGAACTGACACCATGTATGTGACATTCATGCACATGAAGATCTGATTGAACATCTTCAAGTCTTCAGCTGCAACCTAGGTGATAGGTACCACAGAAGAAGATTGTTATCTTGTTGAATGACTTGATGAGATTGTGGAGGAGTGCCTACCTGCATGGATTCAGACTGGCACTCAAGGTAGAGGTTTAAAGCCCATTTTTGAATTTTGCGATGATGATGATGAAGAGGATGAAGTAAATGAGTTAGCCCTAGTGGCTATAAGTGAGTACCTACCATCCATTTCTGAGCCATTGAAGAATTCTCTTAAAGAACCTCCAACTCTAGAGCTCAAGTCACTCCCTGAAGGATTGAAGTATGCATTCCTAGCCTCCAATTCCACCCTCCCAGTGATCATTTCTTCTATTATCTCTCCAGAACAAGAAGAGGCATTGATGAAAGTCCTAAAGAAAAACATTCGGGCCATTAGATGGTCCATTGCTGATTTGAGGGGTATTGACCCCTCCATTTGTGTGTATAGGATTTATTTGGAGGATGATGCAAGGCCAACCTGCCAAATGCAAAGGCGGTTGAACCCAAAATTGAAGGAAGTTGTGACCCAAGAGGTCATGAAATTGTTAGATGTTGGGATTATTTATCCGATTTCTGATAGCATATGGGTGAGTCCCATCCAAGTTGTACCAAAGAAGGGTGGGATCACAGTGGCAATCAATGCTGATGGTGAGATGATGCCTGTTAGAGAATAGTCCAAATGGAGAATGTGTGTAGACTATATAAATCTCAATGATAAGAATAAGAAGTACCACTATCCTCTTCCATTCCTTGATCAAATTATAGAGAGGTTGGTAGGGTAAAGTTTCTATTGCTTTCTTGATGGATGCTCTGGATACTTCCAAATTTCTGTTCATCATGCGGACCAAGAAAAGATGGCATTCACTTACCCTAGTGGTACTTTTGTGTATCGGAGAAGGCCATTTGGGCTGTGTAATGCCCCTTCCACTTTTCATACATGCATAACCTCCATCTTTTCCGACATGCTTGATTCGTCATATGAAGTATTCATGGATGATTTCTCAATTTTTAGTAAAACCTTTGATGAGTGTTTGCTCTACTTCTCTTCCATTCTTGAGATATGCATCAAGGTTCACCTCATGCTATCTTAGGAAAAGCGCCACTTCATGGTGCCCGAAGGCATAGTTTTGGGTCACCGGGTTTCAAAAGATAGTATTAAGGTTGATAGGGCCAAGTTGGGCCTCATTTCTACTCTTACCATTCCTTCAACCGTAAGACATGTTCGGTCTATCTTGGGACATGTAAGTTTCTTTCATTTCTTCATCAAGGATTTTAGCAAGATCTTAAGACTTCTCTGTCATTTGTTGGAAAAAGATGTTGAATTTCACTTTGATGACAAGTGTGTTGAAGCCTTCAACCACTTGAAGCAAAAGCTCATTTCTACTCCTATAATGCAACCCCTAGGATTCTCTTTGCCATTTGAGATCATGACTGATGCATCTGACATGGAAGTGGGGGCTGTGCCGGGCCAAAGAGTTGAACGGATTTTGCACACCATATATTTTGCTAGCAAGACTCTAGACAAAGCACAAAGGAGCTACACGACTACAAAGAAATAGTTACTTGCGATTATCTTTTCTCTTGACAAATTTTGATCATATCTTTTGCAAAACAAGGTAGTGATACACACAGACCATGGTGCATTGAAGTATCTCATGGCAACGAAAGACTCAAAGCCAAGATTGATCCAGTGGATTTTGTTTCTTCAAAAAATTGATGTTGAGATTATAGATAAGAAGGGAGTGGAAAATTCAGCCGTCGACCATCTCTCCTGAATTGAAGCACCCTTTGACGATACAAGCCAAATTAAAGAAACAATGCTTCCATGAACAACTCTTTCTACTCTCATCCACTCAAAGGACATGGTATAAACATATAGCTAATTTCTTAGCTAGTAGAAGGATACCAGGTACATGGATAAGGGAGGAAAACAAAAGGTTGTTTGCTATGGTAAAAAAATATGTTTGGGATGATCCTCACTTATTCAAATATTGCCCCAACCAACTCAATAGGAGATGTGTTCTAGAGATGGAGTAGTGAGAAATTCTATCTATGTGCCATTTCAGAGTATGTGGATGTCATTTTAGTGGGAAACACACGGTTGCCAAGGTTCTCCAACGTGGATTTTATTGGCCCTCCTCGTTTAAAGACTCTCATGAATTTTGCAAGTGTTGTTTGAAGTTCCAAAAGGTGGACGCTATCTCTAAGAGGGACATGATGCCTCTATCACCCATTCTTGTGGTGGAGGTATTTGATGTTTGAAGGATTGACTTTATGGGTCCTTTTCCTCCCTCCTTTGGATTTGTCTACATTTTGGTTTTTGTGGATTACATGTAAAAGTGGATTGATGCTATTACAACTAGAACCAATGATCACAAAGTGGTGTGTGATTTTGTGAAATCACATATCTTCAGCTAGTTTGGTGTGTCGAGAGAGCCATGATTAGTGATGGTGGAAGTCACTTCATCCATCACGCTTTTGAAGGGTTGCTCAAGAAACATGGAGTCAATCATCGTGTGGCTACTCCTTACCCCCCCCCCCCCCCCCAAAAAAAAAAAACAAGTGGTCAAGTTGATCTAATCAGGAGATAAAGCTCATTCTCAATGAGGCTTTATGGAACCACACCATTCAAGCTTGTTTATGGGAAAAGATGCCATCTACCAGTTGAGATGCAACATAAGACATTGTGGGCTTTGAAGGCCATGGACTTTGATATAGAGAATGTCAGGATGAAGAGGAAGTTTTAGCTAAATGATTTAGAGGAGATGATAGATGAAGCTTACGAATTGTCCAAGTGCTACAAGGAGAGAACAAAGTTTCTACGTGATAAGATGATCAAGAAGAAAGACTTTAAGCCCGGAAAATGGGTATCAAGGATGAAGTTCTTTCCCAGAAAACTCCAGTCTAGATGGGAAGGGCCTTATCTAATAAAAAAGGTGTATCCATCTGGGGCTGTATTGATTTGTGAGAAAGAAGGAGCAAAAGAATTTACTATGAATGGTCAAAGGTTGAAAGCAGTTGTGGAAGTTGGGCCGGATAGATCAAACCAAAACTTTGATATTGTAATGTTAGTTGAGGAACATCAACTTGATGAGGAAATGTGATTGAATGCGTGTGATGGAGTGGATTTTTGAAATCCATAAATCTCCAATAACATATTAGAATCCATATCTTGAGTTACAATGAGAGTTCCAAGTGTTTTGGTAAAGTGGAGATGTTGAATGAGAATTATATAATGATTAATATCTCTCTTTATATGCCTTCTTGCGGAATTTGATTGGATGACCTAACAATTGAGTTTTGGCACCGATTTTGAGTAGAAGGTAGCTTGAGTGGTAGGAAACCTAGGGTTAAAATTTGGTGGCAATCGGACATTCCTAGAGGAAGTTATGGAGGTTTGATTTTAGGGAAATAATGTGCATTTTGTGTTGATTAGCCTAAGTTGCTGATTAAATAAGTGTCACACGCTCCCCCTTAGTTGAGTTGGGTATGCGTGGCCCTTTTCCTGGCCCTAGATCTCGGATCTAACAGCCCCGGGTCCTTGCAACAATGAACCCACGGATAGGCTGAAGTGGAGGAGTAGGATGGGCCCTTGGATGATTATCAGACGACTAGGATTTCTCCTCCTACCTTCCGTCGCAAGAGAGAACGTGGGTGAGGAGACGAGGCCACGACTGCCTCCACCATCTCACCGATCGTGGGAGTGAGCAAGATATCCAACTGGACAGTTGGCTTCGGACTGGGATGAGCTCCCATTTGACCCCTTGGGCGAACTGCCTCTCCACTCCAACAGAGAGAATGAGCACCTCCATTGCCAGCGCCTCTCCACCGCAGAGAGCAGGTCGTGGCTAGAGGTAGGCGCGGAGGAAAATTTGAGGAAGAAGGAAGTAGAGGCAGAAGAGAAAGTCTGGAAGAAGGTGAGGAGTCGAGAAGCAAGGTCGTGGTTAGGGGAGTCCGACATAGTCTTTCTCGTGGACCTCAATGGTGGCTTTGTTCGTTGCCGAGCTCCAGTTTGGCCAAGATGGAGATCGAGTTCGGGAGCACCACAGTGGGGTTCCCTTTTGCTTTTGGAGCTTTAGTGGGTTTCAGGGAGGTTTTCCGGTGCTAGAGGGGGGCTTTCGGCGGAGGTTGGGTGGCGTGGAGGCACTATTCCTCGACTTCGTCGGCGCTATGGAAGAAGGCGGTGGCGCACCAGTGGAGAACGAGATCCATGACTGACGACCATGGGGCGAGTAGCCGGGGGCACCCGAGAGAGGTAGACGAAGCTGATGAAGGACTTCAGAGCTGACGAGGAGCACTCGGTTGCGGCGGATTGCTCACCGGAGTAGAGTCGTGCGACGGCGCTCCTGCAAAACAGGGCAGCTTGCGCCCAGGTTGAGATCGCGTGAGAGAAAGAAAAGGGAGAGCCCTGGACCGGCGGGATCAAACCCAGTTGAACCCGGTTCAACAGACGAAAACCAGCCGGCCCACCTAAACCCTAAGCTTTGAGTCGCGCCCTCACGTGGACACGTGGCGGCCCGCGATTGGTCTCATAAGGTAAAAATCCCAGAATTGTTCAGTTCTTAGATAAATCACAGTAAATAGCTCGCTTATCATAAAAATGCAAATAAGGTACCGTTTTTCTCAGAAAAATGCGTAGAACATAATAGAAACATCATATTATGCTTTTGATGCATTAATATCAGAGTAATCATGTAAGATGTAAAATGGTCTTTTCTTGCATAATAAATAATAAACAAAGACCTAAAATTGTGGAAAAATGTCAGTAAGTCCATAATCATATATAAAATGCATATGATATCAGATATAGTCATGTTATGACTCGAAATCATGTAATTTTCTCAATATGGCTAATTAGGGCTAATAACCCTAAAGAAAATGTATTAAATACATGCATGCTCAAGAATTGATGAAATTTACAGAGTAGGTTTATATCAGTAATATGAAGCTAAGATGTAAATCTGAGATTAGTTATATGCATAAAATATGTGTTATATGAAGATGAACCTTGATACATGTCATGAAACCCTAATTTAAGTTAATGATGTAATTTAGGGTTAATTAATGTGCATCAAAATGCTATGGAAGATAATATTCAGATAATGGACCATAATCTGGAATATGACATCAGTGAGATAATCATAAGATAAGGATACAAGTAATGATGCACATATCCTAATGAACTAGTGAAACCCTAATGAACACGATAGGGTTAAGATGAGATGTAAGATGATGAGAACCTGATGATCATATGTGATCTTATCTTTATCAGGGTTGACAAAGGTTAGAGTTGACATGGAATATGTGATGAATAGGATGTCTTGATCAAGGTACGCCATTACCTCTTACTTGGCTTATTATACAATATGCTTGTGCTATATGCATAGTAAAATACTTGGCATATGATATTGGATGAAATGATTGTTCTTGTATGATATGTTGCATGATTTTCAATGATTATTGCTATGAACACATCAAACATAATATATCTGTTCCATTATATGAAAGCACTAACTCTTTGGTAGTGTGCTTGGAAGTGACCTAACTCTTTGGTAGTGGTCACATTGTACATATGACCTAACTCTTTGGTAGTGGTCTGACCTAACTCTTTGGTAGTGGTCACTTTGTACAAATGATCTAACTCTTTGGTAGTGATCATAAAGGCCTTGAGATATAATGGAAAATAAGTTTAAAATATGTGTTCTCTTTTGCTAATGAATATCTTTGTGCAAGTATATGATTTTCTTATATTTCCTTATAACTGCCAAGTATTAGTTTTATCTTATTGCCAAGATATGATGAGAGGTAAATAAAAGACACGTAGGCGTACTCAGTACAATATTCATGAAATATTGTGCTGACGTGTACCGCATGTAATCTTTTGTTTAGGTTGTGGTTATGCTTTGAAGATCCAGGATAGTGAGAGTTGTGTGGCGAGCTGATGTACAGGTGGACCTGTTGTCTTAACATCCTGTAGTTTAGATGTAGTACATGTATATGTTATAGTTTACCTTTCAATGTGTAATATCAAATGTTGTAACAATTCACGTTGTAATTATATGTTGAATGGTGAACATGTGTGTATGGTTTTATTATTGTTCATGTACATGTGCTACTGATTGTTTCCTTCTGACTCCCTTTATTTTCTTCTTCTTAGCCTGGTGTGGGGCGTTTAAATTGGGATTCTCGACTGAGGTGAGGGTTTCAATTTGGATGTCACACATCAGATTAAGTTTTAGAAAATCCGGGGACGTCACAGGTGGTATCAGAGCATGAACAATAGCAAAGCCTAACATTTGCTCATTATGCAACTCAAAACTAAAGAACCTTGAACTTAATAATCTTTTAGGGTTAGATTAGTCGTCTTTTAGAGACTAGATCTGACCTAGCCTCTAGGTTAGCACCTAGATGTCCGAGAACTAGGTCTAGACTGGTGCTTGTTGTATAGCAAGTCCTTAGATGTCGTTCTTTCCTTGTAGTGCATCAGTATGGGACGTTGCACTATTTGGAAATAACGTGCATCAAGGGAAGAGAAACCCTAGACATATTGCGCACGTTGTCTAGAGTAGCTACACTAGTCTACCCCTTGTTCTCACCCTTTTCACTAGTTTTCATGACACTGGACTCTCTACTATGTGTGGGACACTCGTTTCTGGTTTTGGTTTTTGATTCCAAACGAATCGAAACTCGATAGTTTTCTCTGACGCTTGTTTTATCGGAGAAAAACTATACAATATTTTATTATGTATATGTATTACAAAAATGTGTCCCCACACATGTACGAGTAGGAGGTGGTCATGAAACCTAAGTGAAAGTGAATGACATCAGTCTAGAAGAGAGAGTAGTTCTAGATTAGATGTCTAGAGCCTTGTTTGGAATATATATTAGATGGAATAGATGAAATAAGCTTTGATGTAAGTCTTATATAGGTGTTATAAGATGGTTATGATGATCTATGTTTGTCTTTGAGGATATGAGTTCAGATTTGAGGTTTTGAGATAAGTTTTTATGCTGCAAGTAATTAGGTTTTTATGAGATAAGATAAGCTAAGTTAAGACTAGGTTGTGAGTCAGCATGAGCCTCAAGCTCTTTTACAAAGGAGGACCTCTAGTGTTAGGACCAGTTTTGGGGTTAGCTCAAGAGAGAGCAAGACCCACACGGAGAAGGTCAGAGAACCTAGACTCCACGATATGAGATTTATGAGATATGTGATATGATATGTCCTAAACTAGACTACTCCTGAGTGATTGAGTTGAGTTGCTTTATGTATGATTCCTATATATAGTTTTGTTGAACCCTAGATGTCCTTGGGAGGACCAAACCCTAGAGATAGAGAGAGGATCGTTATATGTGTATGTGAACATCAATATGAGTGCCTTCCATCTGGGTGAGGGAGAGAGCCCAAGACCCTGGAGGAGGTAGCTATGTTAGTTTCTGTGAAGCCTCATGCTCGGGTTGGTGGTTTCCCACATAGGAATCTAGTGGTGTATGTAAGAGAGTTTTGGGTAACCATGTTTCATGGGTAAAAGCTGAGAAGAGAATGTCATAGAATGTTTCAGTTTGTGCTTTGTGGCTAGATCTTATGAAGTTGATCACTAGTGCCAGTGAGGTAATCCGAGAACCCTAGACCAAGAAGAAAGAACAAAGTATATGCATGTGAGATACTCATAGGGTTGAGTTAGCTCAGAAAGACTGAGCACGACACTACCCTTGTGGTATGGGTTAGAGGAACCTCTTTTGGACTATATAAAGTTATGATATATGTTTCACGAGCCACTTACATAAGTTTGTTTAGTACAACCATGATATAATAATTGTAAGGATGCAATCTAATCTCAAGATGTGATATATAGACATGATATAATGGAAACCTAGAAATGGTTTAATACATATCGATGCATATATGGTTAACCATATACATGAATAATGATGATAATGTGAAATTGTTGGTTAATCTTGGGATGAAATCACTAGTAAATGTTGTAATTTAGTATGAACAATGAAATAAGATCATATAAATGAAATGTGCTACATGAGGTGTTAATATTAATGCTTACTAAAGATGAAAAATATAGTTTGACAATTGGCACAACATAATGATTATAACACCTTGATATGCTCTAGATGAATAAAGTGGGTTAACTTTAGTTAAGTCCCACCTAAAAGGCATATGTTAATGTTGAACATGTTCTAACAAATTATCTCAATAAAATGTCGATGAAACCTTGATGTATGAGTTTATCTTAGTTAACTCTTTTAGAACATGATAATATGATATGAAAACCCTAATGCATGGCTAAAGATAAGGAAGCAAATCTAACATATGAGGCATGTTATGACATAACCTAAGCCTCTAAACCCTTGCTTGAACCTTTTAAGGAGTGCTTGTGCACCAAGATGGTTGTAGAACCCCCTAATAGTGCTTTGGATACATGGTTCTAGGTAACCTTTGTGGATATGTTACACATAGAATAGTGCCTACACGTGGATGAAGGAAATATAAGGCTTTTCCTGGAAGTATGAGTATGGCTTAATTCGAGGACGAAATATCTTTTAAGGTGTGTAGGATGTGATGGAGTGGATTTTTGAAATCCATAAATCTCCAATAACATATTAGAATCCATATCTTGAGTTACAATGAGAGTTCCAAGTGTTTTGGTAAAGTGGAGATGTTGAATGAGAATTATATAATGATTAATATCTCTCTTTATATGCCTTCTTGAGGAATTTGATTGGATGACCTAACAATTGAGTTTTGGCACCGATTTTGAGTAGAAGGTAGCTTGAGTGGTAGGAAACCTAGGGTTAAAATTTGGTGGCAATCGGACATTCCTAGAGGAAGTTATGGAGGTTTGATTTTAGGGAAATAATGTGCATTTTGTGTTGATTAGCCTAAGTTGCTGATTAAATAAGTGTCACACGCTCCCCCTTAGTTGAGTTGGGTATGCGTGGCCCTTTTCCTGGCCCTAGATCTCGGATCTAACAGCCCCGGGTCCTTGCAACAATGAACCCACGGATAGGCTGAAGTGGAGGAGTAGGATGGGCCCTTGGATGATTATCAGACGACTAGGAGTTCTCCTCCTACCTTCCGTCACAAGAGAGAACGTGGGTGAGGAGACGAGGCCACGACTGCCTCCACCATCTCGCCGATCGTGGGAGTGAGCAAGATATCCAACTGGACAGTTGGCTTCAGACTGGGATGAGCTCCCATTTGACCCCTTGGGCGAACTGCCTCTCCACTCCAACAGAGAGAATGAGCACCTCCATTGCCAGCGCCTCTCCACCGCAGAGAGCAGGTCGTGGCTAGAGGTAGGCACGGAGGAAAATTTGAGGAAGAAGGAAGTAGAGGCAGAAGAGAAAGTCTGGAAGAAGGTGAGGAGTCGAGAAGCAAGGTCGTGGTTAGGGGAGTCCGACATAGTCTTTCTCGTGGACCTCAATGGTGGCTTTGTTCGTTGCCGAGCTCCAGTTTGGCCAAGATGGAGATCGAGTTCGGGAGCACCACAGTGGGGTTCCATTTTGCTTTTGGAGCTTTATTGGGTTTCAGGGAGGTTTTCCGGTGCTAGAGGGGGGCTTTCGGCGGAGGTTGGGTGGCGTGGAGACACTATTCCTCGACTTCGTCGGTGCTATGGAAGAAGGCGGTGGCGCACCAGTGGAGAACGAGATCCATGACTGACGACCATGGGGCGAGTAGCCGGGGGCACCCGAGAGAGGTAGACGAAGCTGATGAAGGACTTCAGAGCTGACGAGGAGCACTCGGTTGCGGCGGATTGCTCACCGGAGTAGAGTCGTGCGACGGCGCTCCTGCAAAACAGGGCAGCTTGCGCCCAGGTTGAGATCGCGTGAGAGAAAGAAAAGGGAGAGCCCTGGACCGGCGGGATCAAACCCAGTTGAACCCGGTTCAGTAGACGAAAACCAGCCGGCCCGCCTAAACCCTATGCTTTGAGTCACGCCCCCACGTGGACACGTGGCGGCCCGCGATTGGTCGCATAAGGTAAAAATCCCAGAATTGTTCAGTTCTTAGATAAATCACAGTAAATAGCTCGCTTATCATAAAAATGCAAATAAGGTACCGTTTTTCTCAGAAAAATGCGTAGAACATAATAGAAACATCATATCATGCTTTTGATGCATTAATATCAAAGTAATCATGTAAGATGTAAAATGGTCTTTTCTTGCATAATAAATAATAAACAAAGACCTAAAATTGTGGAAAAATGTCAGTAAGTCCATAATCATATATAAAATGCATATGATATCACATATAGTCATGTTATGACTCGAAATCATGTAATTTTCTCAATATGGCTAATTAGGGCTAATAACCCTAAATAAAATGTATTAAATACATGCATGCTCAAGAATTGATGAAATTTACAGAGTAGGTTTATATCAGTAATCTGAAGCTAAGATGTAAATCTGAGATTAGTTATATGCATAAAATATGTGTTATATGAAGATGAACCTTGATACATGTCATGAAACCCTAATTTAAGTTAATGATGTAATTTAGGGTTAATTAATGTGCATCAAAATGCTATGGAAGATAATATTCAGATAATGGACCATAATCTGGAATATGACATCAGTGAGATAATCATAAGATAAGGATCCAAGTAATGATGCACATATCCTAATGAACTAGTGAAACCCTAATGAACACGATAGGGTTAAGATGAGATGTAAGATGATGAGAACCTGATGATCATATGTGATCTTATCTTTATCAGGGTTGACAAAGGTTAGAGTTGACATGGAATATGTGATGAATAGGATGTCTTGATCAAGGTACGCCATTACCTCTTACTTGGCTTATTATACAATATGCTTGTGCTATATGCATAGTAAAATACTTGGCATATGATATTGGATGAAATGATTGTTCTTGTATGATATGTTGCATGATTTTCAATGATTATTGCTATGAACACATCAAACATAATATATCTGTTCCATTATATGAAAGCACTAACTCTTTGGTAGTGTTCTTGGAAGTGACCTAACTCTTTGGTAGTGGTCACATTGTACATATGACCTAACTCTTTGGTAGTGGTCTGACCTAACTCTTTGGTAGTGGTCACTTTGTACAAATGATCTAACTCTTTGGTAGTGATCATAAAGGCCTTGAGATATAATGGAAAATAAGTTTAAAATATGTGTTCTCTTTTGCTAATGAATATCTTTGTGCAAGTATATGATTTTCTTATATTTCCTTATAACTGCCAAGTATTAGTTTTATCTTATTGCCAAGATATGATGAGAGGTAAATAAAAGACACGTAGGCGTACTTTGTACAATATTCATGAAATATTGTGCTGACGTGTACCGCATGTAACTTTTGTTTAGGTTGTGGTTATGCTTTGAAGATCCAGGATAGTGAGAGTTGTGTGGCGAGCTGATGTACAGGTGGACCTGTTGTCTTAAGATCCTATAGTTTAGATGTAGTACATGTATATGTTATAGTTTACCTTTCAATGTGTAATATCAAATGTTGTAACAATTCACGTTGTAATTATATGTTGAATGGTGAACATGTGTGTATGGTTTTATTATTGTTCATGTACATGTGCTACTGATTGTTTCCTTCTGACTCCCTTTATTTTCTTCTTCTTAGCCTGGTGTGGGGCGTTTAAATTGGGATTCTCGACTGAGGTGAGGGTTTCAATTTGGATGTCACACATCAGATTAAGTTTTAGAAAATCCGGGGACGTCACAGGTGGTATCAGAGCATGAACAATAGCAAAGCCTAACATTTGCTCATTATGCAACTCAAAACTAAAGAACCTTGAACTTAATAATCTTTTAGGGTTAGATTAGTCGTCTTTTAGAGACTAGATCTGACCTAGCCTCTAGGTTAGCACCTAGATGTCCGAGAACTAGGTCTAGACTGGTGCTTGTTGTATAGCAAGTCCTTAGATGTCGTTCTTTCCTTGTAGTGCATCAGTATGGGACGTTGCACTATTTGGAAATAACGTGCATCAAGGGAAGAGAAACCCTAGACATATTGCGCACGTTGTCTAGAGTAGCTACACTAGTCTACCCCTTGTTCTCACCCTTTTCACTAGTTTTCATGACACTGGACTCTCTACTATGTGTGGGACACTTGTTTCTGGTTTTGGTTTTTGATTCCAAACGAATCGAAACTCGATAGTTTTCTCTGACGCTTGTTTTATCGGAGAAAAACTATACAATATTTTATTATGTATATGTATTACAAAAATGTGTCCCCACACATGTACGAGTAGGAGGTGGTCATGAAACCTAAGTGAAAGTGAATGACATCAGTCTAGAAGAGAGAGTAGTTCTAGATTAGATGTCTAGAGCCTTGTTTGGAATATATATTAGATGGAATAGATGAAATAAGCTTTGATGTAAGTCTTATATAGGTGTTATAAGATGGTTATGATGATCTATGTTTGTCTTTGAGGATATGAGTTCAGATTTGAGGTTTTGAGATAAGTTTTGATGCTGCAAGTAATTAGGTTTTTATGAGATAAGATAAGCTAAGTTAAGACTAGGTTGTGAGTCAGCATGAGCCTCAAGCTCTTTTACAAAGGAGGACCTCTAGTGTTAGGACCAGTTTTGGGGTTAGCTCAAGAGAGATCAAGACCCACACGGAGAAGGTCAGAGAACCTAGACTCCACGATATGAGATTTATGAGATATGTGATATGATATGTCCTAAACTAGACTACTCCTGAGTGATTGAGTTGAGTTGCTTTATGTATGATTCCTATATATAGTTTTGTTGAACCCTAGATGTCCTTGGGAGGACCAAACCCTAGAGATAGAGAGAGGCTCGTTATATGTGTATGTGAACATCAATATGAGTGCCTTCCATCTGGGTGAGGGAGAGAGCCCAAGACCCTGGAGGAGGTAGCTATGTTAGTTTCTGTGAAGCCTCATGCTCGGGTTGGTGGTTTCCCACATAGGAATCTAGTGGTGTATGTAAGAGAGTTTTGGGTAACCATGTTTCATGGGTAAAAGCTGAGAAGAGAATGTCATAGAATGTTTCAGTTTGTGCTTTGTGGCTAGATCTTATGAAGTTGATCACTAGTGCCAGTGAGGTAATCCGAGAACCCTAGACCAAGAAGAAAGAACAAAGTATATGCATGTGAGATACTCATAGGGTTGAGTTAGCTCAGAAAGACTGAGCACGACACTACCCTTGTGGTATGGGTTAGAGGAACCTCTTTTGGACTATATAAAGTTATGATATATGTTTCACGAGCCACTTACATAAGTTTGTTTAGTACAACCATGATATAATAATTGTAAGGATGCAATCTAATCTCAAGATGTGATATATAGACATGATATAATGGAAACCTAGAAATGGTTTAATACATATCGATGCATATATGGTTAACCATATACATGAATAATGATGATAATGTGAAATTGTTGGTTAATCTTGGGATGAAATCACTAGTAAATGTTGTAATTTAGTATGAACAATGAAATAAGATCATATAAATGAAATGTGCTACATGAGGTGTTAATATTAATGCTTACTAAAGATGAAAAATATAGTTTGAAAGTTGGCACAACATAATGATTATAACACCTTGATATGCTCTAGATGAATAAAGTGGGTTAACTTTAGTTAAGTCCCACCTAAAAGGCATATGTTAATGTTGAACATGTTCTAACAAATTATCTCAATAAAATGTCGATGAAACCTTGATGTATGAGTTTATCTTAGTTAACTCTTTTAGAACATGATAATATGATATGAAAACCCTAATGCATGGCTAAAGATAAGGAAGCAAATCTAACATATGAGGCATGTTATGACATAACCTAAGCCTCTAAACCCTTGCTTGAACCTTTTAAGGAGTTCTTGTGCACCAAGATGGTTGTAGAACCCCCTAATAGTGCTTTGGATACATGGTTCTAGGTAACCTTTGTGGATATGTTACACATAGAATAGTGCCTACACGTGGATGAAGGAAATATAAGGCTTTTCCTGGAAGTATGAGTATGGCTTAATTCGAGGACGAAATATCTTTTAAGGTGTGTAGGATGTGATGGAGTGGATTTTTGAAATCCATAAATCTCCAATAACATATTAGAATCCATATCTTGAGTTACAATGAGAGTTCCAAGTGTTTTGGTAAAGTGGAGATGTTGAATGAGAATTATATAATGATTAATATCTCTCTTTATATGCCTTCTTGAGGAATTTGATTGGATGACCTAACAATTGAGTTTTGGCACCGATTTTGAGTAGAAGGTAGCTTGAGTGGTAGGAAACCTAGGGTTAAAATTTGGTGGCAATCGGACATTCCTAGAGGAAGTTATGGAGGTTTGATTTTAGGGAAATAATGTGCATTTTGTGTTGATTAGCCTAAGTTGCTGATTAAATAAGTGTCACACGCTCCCCCTTAGTTGAGTTGGGTATGTGTGGCCCTTTTCCTGGCCCTAGATCTCGTATCTAACAGCCCCGGGTCCTTGCAACAATGAACCCACGGATAGGCTAAAGTGGAGGAGTAGGATGGGCCCTTGGATGATTATCAGACGACTATGAGTTCTCCTCCTAACTTCCGTCACAAGAGAGAACGTGGGTGAGGAGACGAGGCCACGACTGACTCCACCATCTCGCCGATCGTGGGAGTGAGCAAGATATCCAACTGGACAGTTGGCTTCGGACTGGGATGAGCTCCCATTTGACCCCTTGGGCGAACTGCCTCTCCACTCCAACAGAGAGAATGAGCACCTCCATTGCCAGCGCCTCTCCACCGTAGAGAGCAGGTCGTGGCTAGAGGTAGGCGCGGAGGAAAATTTGAGGAAGAAGGAAGTAGAGGCATAAGAGAAAGTCTGGAAGAAGGCGAGGAGTCGAGAAGCAAGGTCGTGGTTAGGGGAGTCCGACATAGTCTTTCTCGTGGACCTCAATGGTGGCTTTGTTCGTTGCCGAGCTCCAGTTTGGCCAAGATGGAGATCGAGTTTGGGAGCACCACAGTGGGGTTCCCTTTTGCTTTTGGAGCTTTAGTGGGTTTCAGGGAGGTTTTCCGGTGCTAGAGGGGGGCTTTCGGTGGAGGTTGGGTGGCGTGGAGGCACTATTCCTCGACTTCGTCGGTGCTATGGAAGAAGGTGGTGGCGCACCAGTGGAGAACGAGATCCATGACTGACGACCATGGGGCGAGTAGCCGGGGGCACCCGAGAGAGGTAGACGAAGCTGATGAAGGACTTCAGAGCTGACGAGGAGCACTCAGTTGCGGCGGATTGCTCACCGGAGTAGAGTCGTGCGACGACGCTCCTGTAAAACAGGGCAGCTTGCGCCCAGGTTGAGATCGCGTGAGAGAAAGAAAAGGGAGAGCCCTGGACCGGCGGGATCAAACCCAGTTGAACCCGGTTCAGCAGACGAAAACCAGCCGGCCCGCCTAAACCCTAAGCTTTGAGTCGCGCCCCCACGTGGACACGTGGCGGCCCGCGATTGGTCGCATCAGGTAAAAATCCCAGAATTGTTCAGTTCTTAGATAAATCACAGTAAATAGCTCGCTTATCATAAAAATGCAAATAAGGTACCGTTTTTCTCAGAAAAATGCGTAGAACATAATAGAAACATCATATCATGCTTTTGATGCATTAATATCAGAGTAATCATGTAAGATGTAAAATGGTCTTTTCTTGCATAATAAATAATAAACAAAGACCTAAAATTGTGGAAAACTGTCAGTAAGTCCATAATCATATATAAAATGCATATGATATCAGATATAGTCATGTTATGACTCGAAATCATGTAATTTTCTCAATATGCCTAATTAGGGCTAATAACCCTAAATAAAATGTATTAAATACATGCATGCTCAAGAATTGATGAAATTTACAGAGTAGGTTTATATCAGTAATCTGAAGCTAAGATGTAAATCTGAGATTAGTTATATGCATAAAATATGTGTTATATGAAGATGAACCTTGATACATGTCATGAAACCCTAATTTAAGTTAATGATGTAATTTAGGGTTAATTAATGTGCATCAAAATGCTATGGAAGATAATATTCAGATAATGGACCATAATCTGGAATATGACATCAGTGAGATAATCATAAGATAAGGATACAAGTAATGATGCACATATCCTAATGAACTAGTGAAACCCTAATGAACACGATAGGGTTAAGATGAGATGTAAGATGATGAGAACCTGATGATCATATGTGATCTTATCTTTATCAGGGTTGACAAAGGTTAGAGTTGACATGGACTATGTGATGAATAGGATGTCTTGATCAAGGTATGCCATTACCTCTTACTTGGCTTATTATACAATATGCTTGTGCTATATGCATAGTAAAATACTTGGCATATGATATTGGATGAAATGATTGTTCTTGTATGATATGTTGCATGATTTTCAATGATTATTGCTATGAACACATCAAACATAATATATCTGTTCCATTATATGAAAGCACTAACTCTTTGGTAGTGTGCTTGGAAGTGACCTAACTCTTTGGTAGTGGTCACATTGTACATATGACCTAACTCTTTGGTAGTGGCCTGACCTAACTCTTTGGTAGTGGTCACTTTGTACAAATGATCTAACTCTTTGGTAGTGATCATAAAGGCCTTGAGATATAATGGAAAATAAGTTTAAAATATGTGTTCTCTTTTGCTAATGAATATCTTTGTGCAAGTATATGATTTTCTTATATTTCCTTATAACTGCCAAGTATTAGTTTTATCTTATTGCCAAGATATGATGAGAGGTAAATAAAAGACACGTAGGCGTACTCAGTACAATATTCATGAAATATTGTGCTGACGTGTACCGCATGTAATCTTTTGTTTAGGTTGTGGTTATGCTTTGAAGATCCAGGATAGTGAGAGTTGTGTGGCGAGCTGATGTACAGGTGGACCTGTTGTCTTAAGATCCTGTAGTTTAGATGTAGTACATGTATATGTTATAGTTTACCTTTCAATGTGTAATATCAAATGTTGTAACAATTCACGTTGTAATTATATGTTGAATGGTGAACATGTGTGTATGGTTTTATTATTGTTCATGTACATGTGCTACTGATTGTTTCCTTCTGACTCCCTTTATTTTCTTCTTCTTAGCCTGGTGTGGGGCGTTTAAATTGGGATTCTCGACTGAGGTGAGGGTTTCAATTTGGATGTCACACATCAGATTAAGTTTTAGAAAATCCAGGGACGTCACAATGCGCATGAGAGAGATATTTACTACAAAGATGCTTTGAAAATTCTGTGAGAGTGATCAACATCAAGAATTAATATGCCCGACTGAAGGCATAAAATTTCACACTAGTGGGAGGTAACCCACCTAGGTTTGGAAACTTTTCACCTAGCCTTTACTTTTTGATACTTGTACTTTGTTTTCTCACAATTACAAGAGTACACACATGCACACTTGTGCGTGATAGTTTTGTTTTAGTTTTGATGATTTGACAGGTGAGACAGGTGATAGTTGAGAAAGGATGCACATTTCAATGCAAAATGATTGATGCAACATTGAGTGGGTCATTTAAAATGATTGAAGTATGAATGTTGGAATGATTTGATGAAGTTTGAATATTTTTGAACTTGGAGGACCACGACCGTGCTGGCATGTCACATTTCAAAAGGGAATTTTTGAGTTTTGGGCATGGGCAACATGATTGTGTTGGCCACCACAACCGTGCTAGCACCTCGCCAGAACGACCATGTTGGCCTGAGCCCAATACTTATGTTGCTCAATTTTGACCGACCCAATACGACCCAAAGCTCATTCTTGTGACCTAGAATAGTCGTTCCATGTGGGGTGGCAATTAGGGTGAGCTCCATTCCCCCACCCCCCAAATCATCTCCTCTTGCTCCCAACTCTAGATTTGAGTTTCCCTTGGTCTCCAATCACCTTACCTAACCTCAAACTCCATTTTCCACCCTCCATTACCATCTATCTCCATCTCCAAGGAGAATCCACCCCTACAGTTTGGAAGCACTTTTGGTGCTATTCTTACTCATTTTGGTACCAAAGATCCTTGCAAAGATGAAGATCATGGGAAAAGCAATTAGGAACGGGGTAGAGAAGACAATCGACATCCTCACTGGAGGTAAAATCCGCACCAAGCAGGCCTCCAATTTGTCACACCAGTCCCACAATGCGTCATCACCATCTAATTCAATTTCACAATCGCTCTGGTGGTCGACATCAATGAGTGCATCCTGACACTGATCTTCCTCCAGCGGCCACATGTCAGATCCTAGCTACATCAACCCCAATGAAGAAGAGGAGGAAGAATAAGAGATGGATAATATTATCAATTCAGTGGACATTGACGCTCCAGCCCGAGAGAGGAGGACCAAGAAGGCTACTGGCGTGTTGTCTTCACGACCTCCACACCTAACTCCAGTGAGACACTCCACGTCATCGACACAACCATGCACCACTCAACATCCCATTAAGCACCGATTGGTGATTGAGGAACAAGCCAAATATGCACCGGTCCAGATGATACCCTTGAACTTGGATATAAGTTTTGGGTCACACACATATGAGGAGGAGGAGGTAGATGACACCGAGAGTGAGGAGATGGAAGATGAGCCAGTGGAATTTTTGTCCAACCTGGAGGAGGATAGGATGAAGTGGGTTGGGAAGCAACCCGAGGAAAGTGCTTATGGGAGAGGCACAATAAGGAAAGTGTTCACAAGACCCCTACACCCGAGTGCTTAATAATGAGGGTGATGTCTACTAGATATGCATGTATAGCTACCATGCAAGCTCTAGTGAACAATTATGGATATAAGGACTGAATGAAATGATGTGGTCTCTATAAGATCTTAAATGAGGTTGAAGAAACCTACTTAGAGTTAACTCATGAGTTCTTTGCAACTTTGGAAAAGGTACAATACCAAGGTGAAGAAGCCATCATGTTCAACCTGAATATCTCAACACATGTTCTCAAAGTTTCCCAAATCAATTCTATGTTTGCCCCGAATTTAGAAATGGCAAAGAATTTCAATGAGGGAAGGCTTGACAAGAATGGGAAAGTAGATTACTCCAAGATGTGGAAAGATATTATTAGTCAAGCAACTTTTTCTATAGGAAATCCAAGACCAGAAAGATTTATAATCCCTTCATGAGATACCTACAGAAGGTCCTAGAAAACACCTTGTTTGGCCATTATGACAATCAAGGTTGTTGTTCACAAAAAGATTTGTATGTGATGGCCACAATAGCATGTAAGGAATTCCTAAACATTGGAGCCATGGTGATTGACCACTTGAAGACAATCCCCTCAAAGAATAAAAATCCATTCATCATGGGGGGGGGGTTATAACCATAATGGCAAAGGAAGTGGGCTGCAATCTATATGGGCTTACCAAGGTATAAGGAAGCAAATATGTTGATCTAAACTATCTTTATAGGTCCCACATGATCTCCCTCAAAGATAGAAAAATAATTTATGTTCTAAACACCGGGTACCTTGGAATCACCTTGGATCTCCTGTACCACACCACCCCCTGCTCATGGATGTGGGACCACTGGACAAATTTTCAGAGGTGATAGCACATTTGAGGAGGAGCATCCAAGAGAGGGGTTCAAAACACCAAATGTGGACTTGCCTAAAGGAGGAGAGATGAATGTGCCAGAGAAGAAGCACATTCTTGAGCAACCATGCCACACACGATCGAGATTTGAGGATTTTGATGCACAACCACCTCCAACAAATGCATACGACATGTTAGCCATTCATGCATAGTTGGAGGTGATTCAACAGACATAGTAGGACATGTGTCTAAATCAGCAACAAATGCATCATCAGATCAACCACATGTACCAGTATCAACATGTGTTAGTATAGAGGAACCCCCAATGGGGGGAGGATTTCTGGGGAGGACTATCTAGATACCAGGAGGCATACTCGCCTCCATAGGAAGACTATTGGGGCCATGATTACCAACGTCCACCTCATCATTTAGGCCCACCGCAAGATCCCACATCGCCAGAGCAGTGACTCTACCCTATCATTCCTAAGCTTTAGTTTCATGTTGAGGACAACATCATTCAAAAGTTTGGGGTGGTATGCCCTCTTTCTTAGCTTATTTTTTTGATGTTTGTCTCACCTGATCTCTATTTAGTTGTTGATTTCTCTTTTTAGTATAGATTTCCTTTTGCTTGCATCCATGCATACATGTAGTTCAATTTCTTGCATTTTTGCGTAATTTTTTTTATTTTTTTCTCTTTTTGCCCCTCCATGTCATTCATTGCATTCTCATGTAGATTTTGGTAATTTTTGTGAGTTTTTAAGTAAGATTTGCTACTTTATGTTTTAATTTCCCAAGATTTAGGTTTAGATGTGATGGAATGCAAATTGGCACCATTTTGGCCAATTTTGCCCAAACTTGAATGTTCTTGCCTAAAAGCATGTTTTAACTTAATCTCCACTATTTGAAATAAAAATTTTGGTTTTTGACAAATGCATGCCATTTTCTTAGAGTTTACTGCTATATGGTCTTGATTGTTGACTTTTTACATGTGCATCACTTCTCTCAAGTTTGTGAATGTTTTGGTTGAATTGTGAATTGAGCAATCTATAAATGCTTAGAGCCTATGGAACCGCTTGATATAAATGTGAATCTGATCTTGTTCAATTATGTGGTGTGGTATCATTTGATAAAGTGTTGGATTAGTTTTCATGCATGAAATCTTATGTTTATGACTACACTAATGACTCCCCTTTGATCCGACTCTTCTCTCACCATCTTCATACCTCTCCGCCTCATGAAAGGATGCCTTAGAGCACATATTTAGCCTTGGCCACCTCTAAAAGTTTGGGGTAGCCATATCTGCATATCCCTGCTCCACTCTATCCACCATATGCCCTACCTACATCAAGGGCAAAAGAAAATAAAAGAAGAAAAGAAAAAGCAAAAAGAAAATAAAAGGATGCTCCTATTTAAGAGCATCTAAATAAAGAAAAGATGAGTGTGTATAAGCACTCCAAAATCTTACCGCGATCCTTTCTTCCTTTTTATTCCCATTCAACTAGAAAACATCAAATCTAGCTCACTTTACCCTTTCTACAACCATGTGGGTCATTTGGTGTGGTTTGAGACATAAGATTGAATGAATGAAAATGAAACAACACTCCTAGTCATCATTGATTAATGCCAACATGAAACTGTTTATCCAAAATTTCATGAAGGACATATGGAAAGCTTGTGTATTCTATGCTCTATATTTGAAGTTTGTATGCTCAATGCTCATTTCATGATTGTTCTGTGAAAGTGGAGAGGAGAGAGGTGGAACACATGTACTTAGTCACTTTTAAGACCATTTAGTCAATAATCATTTTTTGTAATGCATTTGTCATTCTTAATTATTGAAAGAAAATTGAAGAGAGAGATTAAGTTGGAGCATACTCAAGGATAAGTATGTTTTAAGTTTGGGGTGGTGATGCAACCCTATTTTAGGGCTTCATCTTGTGCCATTTTGTACTTTATTCACATTTAAACATAGTGGAATGCAAGTTAAATTCCCCACTATGCATATTTTTGTCAAATGCACTTATGGACATTCTTTGCATACTTTTTAGGTACTTGGAGCATGCTTTGGATGGATGAGAGAGAAGGAAGGAGTTTTAGGAGTCCTCCACTCATAGAGAGGTCCAAAGAAGACCCCAAATCTCCCTCAACCTACCCCTAATGGCCAAGGGTCGACATCAAGAAAAGAAGTCCATTGACTATGAAGATTCAAGAGTTTTTTACTACCGAGGACCCCAACATGGCCATGGTGCCAAGGAACAACCGTGCTGGCCAATGTAAAAGTTATAGGGAAAATCCCAAATTTGCAAGCTACAACAACCCAACCACCACGACCATGGTACCCAGCATGGCCGTGCCATAAAGCCCCCAAAACAACCATGCTACCCAGCATAGCCGTGCTAGCTGAAGACAAAATAGGCATGCTGAAGGGAACGACCTCACCTCCAACTCAACCACCACGATCATGCTACCTAGCATGGCCGTTCTACCTTGCCTCCACCATGGTCGTGCTACCCAACATGACCGTTCTACTAGCCTCCATTTCACCAACTCATCCTGTGATTTTTTCACTTTTGTAGAATGACTATTCCACACCACCACGACCATTCCTACCTCTACCCATCACGACCGTGCTACCACCTAAACCCTATTATTTTCTACACTATTTTTTCAATGATGCCCCTACTTACCCTAGTGCTTCCACCACCTATATATACATGGGTGGTGGCCACATCACTAGGTTAGCTTCCATTACTCCTCTCCACCCACTCTTGAGCATTCATTACACTCCCCTTGCATTTATGCTCTCCATCCACCATTTCCACCTCATTTCCACCGTAGAAACCTAGTTTTCTAGGTTTTCTACCATAATCCCCTTCATTTCCATGCCCATCATCCATCTTGGAGAGGGAGGTCGCCCTACATCAGCTAGGAGGTGAAGGAGAAGGATCTACTTCGAGCTCCATGGAGTCCTATCCCCTTCTTCTATTTTCTTTTATTTTTTCTTTGAGCATATCTAGCTCAACCCCTAGTTGTTGGTTGTTTGGGGTTAAAATGTGACTTTGATACCATTTTGGGGGAAAATAATTTGTAATGAACATAATTTCATTCTATGATGATTGCCTTTGATTCCATCTCATTTCCCATTTTATTTCATGTGGTTTTTTCTTTTAACATAGATTGCTTGCTTTGAGATGCTTGATGACACTTAGCTTCTAGGGGAAATTGGAATGTGTGTGGAAATCTTAGGAATGGCTCCTAGGTCCAATTAGTGGATCCCTAGATAGCCCCCTTTGTTCCTACATACATCTCCCTTCTTATACAAGTGAGTGTGAGATCTAAGTAGCTAGTGTAAGTGTGATTGGTGCAATTTCCTAGGGCTTCCTGAAGGCTAGATGGCAAGTAACATGAGGTGAAACACCCTCATCTCTACTCCCATTCCTACCCTTGGCTCTCAATTTCCCCAATAAAACTTACCCTAGAAACTTAGACTTGCCAAGTCTTGCTAGAATTACACCTAACCCTAGTTCTCCAACTAGTAGTATATGGTATATTCTAATAACACTTGCGTAGTTGTTGGGTTTGGTAATCTAGATTGAATTGTGATAATTGCATGCTATGTTAACCTTCCCCAAACTAATATAAAATCACATTCCCAAATGGCCCACCTACCCAATCCATTTCTTAAAACCTAATTTGTCATCTTAGCTTTTTAATGCTAGTTTAGCTTAATTGCATTTGTTCACTCTAGCTAATTGCTTAGTCTTGTTACTTAGGGTTAACCTTGATCCTTTTTTGCTCTAGTGTTTATCTTAGTTCTTAGTTGCTAATTAACTTTCTAGAGTAGTGTATATCATCTTGCTCTTGTTTAGTTGATTGCTTAATCCAGTTGCTTAGACCTAACTTGCCTAGGATAATCTAGCTTTTGATGATCTAGTTTTCATATTGCCCTTACTTGCCTGATTGCTTAGTGTAATCAAACCAAACCCAATTTTAAACCCTTCAACCCTAATATATACTTTAGGAATGTAGTAGACACAAACCTAGTTCTAGTTCCCCCTCTATCCCTATGGATTGACCCCCAACGCTTGCCTCTCATCTATACTAAAACATGACCCCATGCGCTTGCGGGAGCATATAATAGTGTTGTGAGTAAACCTAGTTTGGGGACCTTATAAATTCAAAAGATCACACATGCGTGCAACATTGCACCATAAGGGGAAGGGGATACAAGAAAATATGCCATGATTTTGTAGTTAGGCACAAGTAGGACGGCCTAAGGCAAAGAAAAGAGAAAAATGGCTAAAACATGTTATCTTCATCACATCATAACTAGAGTTTCATAGGTCCAATTGACATGATTTTGGTGTCATTGGACTTGAATTTGAGAACCCTACTTCATGAAACACATTAGGGTTTAAGGATATCTCATTAATGAGGTTCAATATGAGTTTCAAGATCATTATTTATTAAAGTATAATACTTATCTCAACTGTCAAATTAAAGTCACATATTGTGAAACTAATCCTTGATGTGATCAAACTAGGGTATCACAACACTTTCATTATCGTATTAATATAAAACTAAGTAATAAGGTCATTTGATGAGTGAAAAAGTCTACAATAGAGGAGAGAGAAAAGTCTTGTTGTCACATCCATTCCTCCTTAAAAGAAGTTTTGTCCCCAAAATTCGTCCAAGATTGTTATCAAGGTCATATATTCATCATGTTTAATCAACCATCCCTAAGCAACCAGACTTAGGTTGTTATCATAAGTTTTGAAAGCATCAAAGACATGCCCATCCTGATTGTATACATATTACTATATATTTTATCATAACACCATTTTGACATTAGGATTTCATGACCCTTGTTCCTTTTAAATTAGGGTTTTTATTCATGTAATCATATGAGCCCACAATGTGCTATCAAGATCTATTCTACAAACTTCTCAAGAAAATATATTCATCATGATGAATTTCAAACGAGTCTATCATAAAAGTGTCTTTCATCATTATACTATATTTCATGTATGTTTTAGCTTTCCCCAAGTTATGTTACTCATCACTAATTATTTTCATCATCCCTCATTAGGTATGAAATTAAGAAATTTATTCATCTTCTTATTTGAGTTAAGATCCTATGTGCAATGTCACATTGAGTTCATGATTTTTCATTTTTGATTATGACAATAAGCATGTAACCCATAATTATTCAAGCTAAGATCTCAAAGAATCACCCTATCAAGTTCATTATTTCAAACTTACATCTTTCATGTATGGTGGGTGATTTCATATCATGTCTAGCTTATGAGAGTGACTTATCATACTTGTATCAAGATTTAACTTAAGTGAGATATTTCATGTATCAATCATAATTTGAGGAACAAAATTGTCATCAACTCGTGGATTTATAACTATCTCACTTGTATCTAGAAAGAGATCCACATGATCGGGCCACTAAAGCTAAGACTTCTTTGTGTCCAACAAGACATGCTAACCAACACCATCTACCGATAAAAAAATTTCTACCCGACTTCCAAGAAACAAGGGAAACCACTAGATTCCTTTAAATACAACCACTAACTTGAGTATGAGGCTCATCATGTAGATCACACATCATGTTTATCAGCTTAGGGTCTTGGGACATCTCACTCACCTATATAGAAAGAATCATATATTCAATTGCCTCTTTATCTAGGGTTAGATCTTTTTGTACAAAATCTAGGGTTCAACATCATCAAAGGAACCATACACTAGGTGAATCAATTCATATAATTGGAAGTAGTATATCTAGGGACTCATCTTCATGTGTTTCATCAGTCATATTTTTCAACATTTCATAAGGTATGGAGGTTAGGTATTTTGACCTTCTCCCATGTTGGGTTTACCCATATCAAGAGTTCATCCTTTTCATATGTCCCATGCAAGAGGTCCTCCTTTATGAAGAGATTGAGGCCTATGTTGGTCCCAAACCATATCTCACGTGTCGTATCTCAACATGTATAAGACTAGGCACAACAAAGCATGCCAACCCACTAGCTATGTTTGGCACATTAACCAATCCATATACATCAAACATGGTGCTAGATTTAGCTAGGGTTGCATGGTAATGCTCATCTCATTTATCAAAGAATATTTGAAACCTCCAACATCAAATGTAGGTCATCAATAAGCAAGCTCATAATACCAATCATCAACATAAATATCAACTTTGACATCATCATCATCATCATCATCGTCGTCGTCGTTGTCTTCGTCGTCATTGTCAATAATAATAACTTAGGTCATCTAAGCACTTATTTGCCAAGCCTTTATCATGATTCACCAGGGTAAAGACCTGTCAACAATATTAAGAAAATTCACGATGAAAATTATAAAACCTTTCTAGTAAAAGGACAAAATTTGAAAAGATATTGTAAAGATGAAGCTTTCACTAGGTGAGTCAAAGTACAACTTCATGAACCACAAAATGAAGATCAACTAAGAAAATGTTTAAGCTAATCAAACATAAATTAGTGCTTCTTGAAAGGAAACTCAATCATCCTTTTCTTTTTGTATTCCTAGATTTTCCAGTTACTAGATTTGTCTTTATGTTTTTCTTCAATAGTTAGATTTTCTTATCTCTGCAACCAACTTAGGGAAGCACCAATCGACCTATTGTTATCAAAATATACTTTTTAGTGTCAAAATGGACTTGAAACTCTATATTGAGCAACTTTTAATTAAGCACTTTACAAATGAGATTTTTTTTTATCAGTGGGCCATCGAGGACTGGGATTGCAATATGGTTTCAATATAGCATCAATTCAGCTATTGACAAGGAGTAAATGAGCTCAAAGATACTAACATATCATGGTAATAAGCACTTTCCTCATTTCCCTATGCATCGTATACTAAATTTTGTAGACACCCCACCTACCACATTTAAAAAAAGGTGCGTTAGATCCATAGATAGGGTTTATTCTCCAAAGACTTTCCAAACATTTCTCTAAACCCTCCTTCACAAATACCTTTAATTTGGCTCTGATTAATCAACCAACCAACTAATTTCTCAATCAACTTTCCTCAATCGATCACTTTCTCTCGATCACGCATGAGTATGGTGTCACATCTATAAACTTTGATGATTGATCATACTGAATTTACCTATGATTACTCATCAAGTTCTGATCGACCATCCTTTCTCTATGTATGGACACTTTATGGGGTAGAGGATACTGATTATGTTGCACTCTATACATCATGTCCTTGATCAAGTTTTGACTCAATCAATCATCCTGTGAATATTTAGGTGATATTGAACTTCTATGACTGACCATCTTTGTTTGATCATTTTTCTCAACCTATCAAGTTTGCATTCTAATAAGAACCCTTTGTCGAGTTTTCAATCAACCAAGATTCCTATCGATTCTAGGGCTTCACCTCTCTCCCTTCTCTCTACCCTCCCCGACGACAATCACTGGAGGGAGGGAGCATCTCCGACGCTTTCCTCCCCCTGGCCTATCGTCTGTCAAAGCGAGGCCGTAGTGAGCTGTTGGAATGAACCTTTGGAGGAGGGAGCAGGTCGCCGATGTTGGAGTCGGCTCGGTTGAACGGGGTGGAAGGGTGATGTGATGCGCGTGAGGTTAGATCTGGGCGGGGTCTCGGCTACCTCGGCTCTGTCGACTCCAACCTGCTCAAGTGTGGCAGTTGGAGAGAAGCTGCTCCGTTCCAGATCCGTAACTCAACTGCTGCTCCACCACGCCACTGACGAAAGGGGTTTTTCTCTTTTCCTCATTGGCTCCTTCTCATCTCTTCTCTGAGTGAATCAGGTTCTTCATCGACGACAGCGGGGCTCGTTCGATGGGTTGGCTTCCTCAATGGGCGACTGACTTCTTATGGTCTGCTCAGAGATGTAGCCTCCCTTCTGCTGAGATGGCGGTTTCCCTTTCCGGTCCATCGGCAACCATCAGGGTGGCTGATGCTGGAACGGGACCTGCCTGAAGTCAAGCCGTGCGGTGGAGTCTTGCCCTTGCCGCTCGTTGATAGGCATAACTCTGGTGCCGACCTGTGCCACTAATGCTCACAGAGGGTTGATTCAAGGGGGCAGGTTCTCCTCCTCCTTGGTCCCTTTGCTGCTACATGGATACCATGCATTGTTGATTCTAGGGGGTAGAGGTGTTTCTTCTCCTCCCTTGAATCACCTACTACAGCTGGTGGGTATGCCCTTCAGGCGTTTGATGGTGGGTTGCTATGGCAACAACAGTTAATGGCATCCATGCTTGCTGGGACACCCAAAGGGTGTTCGCTGTCTTGCCCTTGTTTCACAGGAGCACAGGGACGGTTCTGGAGCAGACTTACTGTAGTAAGTCATGTTCTGAAGGTGCCAGACCATAGACATCAGTTCCTCAAGGACAATGGGATCAGAGGCATCACATGTGCTGATGCGACGAGGAAGATCAAGGAGGTGTGCCCTCTGATCTGCAGATGATGAATTCTCCTATCTCTTTGTGGGTGCTCTTATAGTATGGCAGAAGAGATTGTTATCTAAATCTCGATTGGCGTATGTCTTGTTTTTTTATACTCAAAACAACATGGTGTCTTGCTATGTTTTGTCCTGATCCGTGCTGATACACCTTTCATGTGTTCGATTCAGTTGGCGAAGGACTGTACCAGGTGCAGCTGGTTCATTTCTTCAAGATGGAGGCATAGAGTGGTAGACTTGTCTCCTTGTTTCGTCTTTTTTTTGTGATCCTTCTAAGATTATCATCTAGGAGCTGGGGTAGGGGACGACTTCTCAGGTTGATTTGGCAGCTAAGTTGATGTTCATATATGCATTTTTGTTGGTGTTTTGATTGGTTATGTATGTACTTCTTTCTCACCTACCAGGTCCTTCTGTTTAGTTTGTAACCTGGCCCTTCTTCTGCTTTTTCTTAGTTTGGAGTTTCTTTCTTAGTTTCGGGTTCCTTATATCCCCCTGCGTGGGGTTTGGGACCTAGTAGTTTCCATAGGGGCACAAAAATGTACCCAAAGTTTTTGGTTTTATTAGTAACAGGATTTTTGCGCGACCAAAAAAAAGATTCCTATCGATTGACCCTCAATGTGCCTCTTTATTTTGATTGTTCACCATCATTAATGCTACTATTAATCAAGAGTTTTGTATTAAGACTAATCAACCTAAAACTATTTAGCTCAAAATAATCAAGGAAATGGAAACATATGCTATCAAATTTCCCTTGATGCATCAAGATTCAATCGATTCCTTGATCGATAATGTAGGGTCAGTAAGCCACTATTAAATTCATAATATATCAACCTTTAATCTATTATATATTCTTATTTGAAGATTTACTTTAGGGTCTTCATGTCACACAACTAACATATTGATGTCCTTATATCATGATAATGTTTGGCAGACAATTGCTTCCAAATCTCGAATTTACAATAAACATGGAAAGAACCATAATCACCACACAAGTAATTGAAACAATAGGGGAGATCCAAGCCATTTAAGAAAGGAGAAGTAGTACCAAGAGCCTGTCAGGTCGAAGAATCCTAAGGGTAGTAATCACATAACTACTAATACATGTAGCCCACAAAAGGGGCTGTTGAAACAATGTTTGGAGGCACTGCCAAAACAAAACCCAACCACTAAGTGGCAGTATATTGAACAACCAATGGGGGATAATATTACCCAACCAACTCAGTGATAGAACCACCAAAGATTCATGACCCCCACTACAAGATCCTACATGGTTATTCTCACTCCAGAAATAATGCCCATCAATCCTACTCCAATGAGATGGGAGGAAAAACCTTTTGAGCCACTTAGGTTATTGATGAGTATACCCTATGACAACTTGGGATTTTCAATTGTGTCCAAGCCCTACTCATAGGATCCAACATCTTGGATGTTTGTTTCACAATGACCCGATCTTACATGGAGGTAATGAGGGAATTCATATCCTCCCTCAATATTCTTGTCAAATCATCTAAAAGGGAAGATTTGGAGTTTGTAATATGATCTAGGCATGTCATTTCAACAAGGAGTGCATAATTACTAATAGAATGATGAAAGAAATCTTCTACATAGATAAAAAAGATGTCAAATCATCAAGTCCATGAAAAAACCCAGAATTAAGAATTGACACCAATACTGTATTGAAAAAACATGATATGGAAACAATGATACAAATCAAGATCATCCAAGGCTACTAATGTCTATTCTAGGATGTGTCACATCACCAAAAAAATCATCACCAACATTCACTTCACCAAATATTGGGTAGCATATACCATGAGGACCTCCACATGCTTTGTTGTGTAATGGAGGGGAAGCTCATCAACATCCAAAGACTCTTGATTAACAAATGGACATTCATGAAGGATCAACTATGCGATTTATGCATGGGATATTTGATAAACATCATTGACTAAGATTTAGGACAGTCGGATATCCTAAAGGATTATACTGTGTCTAAATGGGATAGAACCATTGACACAAAATACTTGGCCCACAAAAATACTCTCCCACAATAGATTCATACTTCCCATTTTATGACTTGTACAACTTTGTTGAGAACTATATCTTGTCCAATGAAGCCGAGTCAAGAAATTTGGTCCAACTGTACAATTAACGAGTGGATGGATCAAGCAAGAAAGAAACATCCTCCTACTTTACACACCAAATGGAAGGCAAAGTAGAATCACAATAGATACCTCATATAATACATACAGATCTCTTCAAGACATCACAAGCTGACCAAGAACATCCCCCATCCCTGTAGAATGCAATAGCTTAACAAATCCATAACTTGATGACATCTCCGATATTCCATCCCTAACAATGACCAATCATACCTATTGGTCACCCAAACAAATAGTTGGCCAAAAGGCCAATCCCCACGCAACCAGAGCAACCCGTCCAACCTATAGTTGAGCAACCTATGCAACCTTCCCTCACCATCCCTTCTCTAACAGAACATACCAACAACCATGTCCTAGGTTGTTCTCCTCCACATGACTAGCATCCAGACTTGGGGATACTGCCACAAGGTCATTCAAACCAACATCAAGGGGAATCACCACATTACATGCATCCACCTCCTCATTCTTCTGATGAGAAATAATAATATTACAATTATGGTGCCACATTCGGTCATGACATTGATCACTTGTGAGAGGTAACATTTCATATTGCTTCTTCATTAGATAACATTACCTATAAAATGGAGTCCATGATTTCACACATATATCATATGTCTAATGTGATAGTGATTGAAATCTATTTCAAGACAAATGGAGGAAGTGAAGTTCCTCCATGAATAGATGTACTCTTTCTGGAAAGAAAATGATACGTAATATTGGGAGATATAGAACAAACATGTTGTCAAACAACAAAAACATCATGAGCAGCTCATCCAATGCAAAAGCAAGGGAAAGTGCAACCCTCATCTTAGTCCCCAAGACCCTCATAGGTAGTATATACCTCAATTGTGGGTATGGAGGATCATTCTCATGACAACTGTCAGTTGACAGCTACATCAGTTTGACAAAAAGATCCCTTTTATGTTCCTAAAATCAACATGGTGAATGTGGCCCAGGTTGATACCAAATCCAGCCCACACAACTTTAGTCCATTTCCAGTAGCAGCCCCACCACCAAAAATGGTAGATGTTGTTCTTAAATCTGAACACATTAAGGATTATCATCATGGTAGAGACACATTTCAGCCCCACTGATGAATCTAAAGAGCAGATTATGTGGGCATGGATATGATTCATCAAAAGACTTTTTGGTGGATGATAAAACAAGGGAATGGAAATAAGCTATTTCCAGATCATATGAGAATGCAATGTTCTCCCCTCTGTAATGCCTCTAGGGATTGAACAACTTCTTGATGTCCTCCCATGTGCACCCCCATACTAATGGATACAATCTAGAAAATAACCACCCAGAAGCCATCGAGCCTATCCTTAACCTCCTTAACTCACCATCTCACAATCTTGATGATTATGTTTTCTTTGTCAAATTTGATATTGAAGGTCCTCCCTCACAAGTTGTTGGTGACCCCACTCATTCTTATACTTTTGGTGATGACAATAATGGCTATTTAGTTTTGGTGTTCACTGTCATGATACCTAGGCCATATAATCTAGTATCCATGAAACCTCTACTTCCACAACCCCCATTCCTCCCTTTAAAAATGAAGGACATGAACCTAGTTACTATACATGGCATGTTGGTATAGGATGTATTTATTCCGCACAATATTTTGGATGATGACAAGATAGGTAGATTTGTAGTCCACAACAACAACATTCATGCTTTGACACATAGAAAAATGTGCAATATTGATCAAAAGACTAGCTTGGGTAACCAAGTGTGTTTTCATAGTGTTATCGACAACATTTTTGGAATGTATCATGCCTATTGACAAGACATGAACGATCTACAATATCACATCAAATTTACAGACTGTCTTTTCAAGAAGAAATTGACTCGCCATAAACCCACACTTTGTCAAAATAGTCAAAAGGCTCACCACAAAGTTTATCCTCCTACCATTTCACTATAAGGGACATTAGCCACTCTGCATTTTCAACCTACTAGAGTGAAAACCATTACTACTTAATACATGTATCATCAAAGCTCTCTAACACGTGAATTCTCTCTAGGACCCAAAGGCATTTAAAATCACTTGCATTCTAGCCTAGTTAGAATGCCTAATACAGAATCATTGTTGTTATTACAACCCTATCTAGACCCCATACAAGGTCCAACCAATGCTCTATCAATAAACATTGGGGATAGGGAATAATGCCTCCATCATGCTTTGTGCAATGAAGAACTTGACCACAACACATATATCAAATCACTTTATGTTGTAAAATTCCATCATCTATGAGTTTAGTATGCCATGGAGGTCATCCATGATTTCAAGATCCCTTCATGCTTGAAACCTACGGGAGATATACCTCTTCATTCTACAACCCTACAAAACACTTTCTTGGGAGACACTTAGCTGAAGAACATCATCAGATCCACCAACACAACAATAGAAATATGTCTAGCCTGGCTAGCATCACCATACAACACCAACGTCACCATCTCCACATCACGATATCTAGCAATGTGACCTAGAGAATCCCTAGTCTAAGATTCCACAAAAGACCATCCTTCTCATCCTCCACCTAGTTTTCCAGCTCACACTCCTAAAATTGGACATCCCAAGAAAGAAGAAAAACCCTTTCTGGGAACTACCAAATACATAGAGGAACTTTGGGAATTGGTACCACAGGATAATGTAGAACCAGAGGAAGAAATCACTAACCCGGTCTCCATTGTCATCCCAATCTTAATAGATTTTGATAGAAGTGGATACATTGAACATTCTAAACTTTATCATGCAGTAGTTGCATGATGGATATAATTATTATGTCATGTTCTAATGTCACAATATTGGCATGTTGAAAGATAATCTTTGCTACACTTGAAGTTCATAGGTTATATGGCTTCAAACGTCATGTGTTGTTACAAATCCCCACTGGGTCAAGATCTAGACAATGTTTACATGGTCAGTATAAATTTGATAAATGACCTGTATGTTGAAGTCTACTTTGGGGAGAAAGTCCTATTTATCTGGTGTCTATGACTATCCATCCATGAGTTTATCTTTCTTCCAATTCTGCACAATTGCCATTGGAAACTACTCAAAATTTTTAGACAACAAAGGCAAGAAGTGCTTTATAATGTCTATGATGCCTAGTTCAATGTTATTGTCATCGAAACCTTGACAAAGATCGGTAGTGAAAAATAAATTCACGCTGATGCACTCTAGAACTAAAAAAATTGATCAGAAAATATGGCAAGGAAAGTTCTTAGTTAGACATGAAGAGATTGAGCAAACTAAAATTCTACCACTACAATCCAATTATCTAATTGTTTTAGCTTCCATGTCCTTTATTGGATGTTTTACCAAGTTGTTCAACATGTCAATTTAAAGTACTGCTAAGTAGAGAACTACCGTCATCTATATAGATATTATGCTATTTGGTTTTTATGCTCACACTGCGTAGATGAAAATTATTTCCACCATGAAGTCTAAATTTACACTTGATTGTAATTTTTCTTACTTTAAAACTTTAGGGACATGGTGTATGATAAATTTGGGATGTGTAACCCATTGAGGGAGGTCCAATTTATATTCATCACCTTTTAGTATCATTTTATTAGTTTTTAGCTTTGGAAAAAAATTAAGAAAAATTATAACATTCTCGTGAATAGAGGGTAGCCAATTTTGATGCTTAGGATGATGATCAACACTCCTAATTATGGATGTAATTGTTCTCCAAGATATCTTCTTAAACTAGTTTTCTATCAAAACACTATAGCTATCCTACACTGACATGAAGCCCCAAAAATTCCATCAAACATAAAGACAATCTCTGCCTTGGATAGTAAATAAAATCACTTTTTTTTTCACTCATGTTTGTTCAAAGAAGCACACCCATAGTAATGGAAAGTTGTACTCCATCTCCAACTTAATAAAAAGCTAACTTAGAAACCCACTAAAATTTCAAAAAGAGAGGAATACAATCTTAGATTGAATAAACACATGATATTTGTGGCATGTGTAGAAGGCAAATGTGTTCCATGAATGTTGCATTACTATGCTCATGAATATATATATGTTGTACTCAATAGTTATTTTATAAGATAATAGTAAACACATTTGGACTTTGGAGGTATTCATTAAAACTATAGTAGTTTGGGGAAGTGGTACCTAGAATGAAACATCACTACTCTAAGGCCAACTGCCTTGAACTGTAGGGACCACTTTCCCACTACACAAACCTATAGTTGAATGACATGAAAAAGTCAAGGATACCTATCAGCCTTTACCAACCCATACACACCACCCCACTTTGAAAAATAAAATATGGGAGTGAAAACTACCTTTCAAGGGGATTGTATTATCAGACAATGTGTGGACTCATATTGTGAATCATTAAGGAAAAAATCTAGAACAGACCAGATCAATGCAATCTAAATTCTTGTGACATTTTTAGGAGGGAGTATCATCTAAAAATTTGCTAATTTTCTTGACAAGAGTATATCCTAAGAATATTATCATTCATAATTATTTATCATTGCATGTTTTTATTTCCTGACTCATTTTATTGTACATTCTTATTATAAATGGTAGCTTGAGAATATACTAGATGCTCAGTTTGGGGGTTGAAAACATCCAATATTTTGAATGTTTTATGCTTATTTTACCCTTATAGTCATCACAAGTTGCACTCACAATACTCATATACTTATAATTGAGCTAATTTAGAAAACACTCCTCTAAATTGATTGATCTTTGAACTTTTTAGGGGAATGAACAATTTTGTGAGCAAAGTCAACAGACATCCTTGATTGGCTCATGTCAAGGTGGGATCTCGACAAAATGCCTTAAAGGCATATGTGTATTGAGCATTCATGCAAATTGAACCCAACATACCTCAATAGCCATATATCAATAACGGTGTTAATTATAGATGAAATGGCTCAATCAAGCACTAGGTGAAAGTTTATAAATATCAAAAGGTCAGTAATTGATCAACCAACCTCAACAGAATGAGTGGTTGACTACCAATAACTAAGAATTATTAGATCATAATAACACATCTACTGAGTCACAAAATGATTGACCAAGGTGGTCAAGCCTAAAAAAAACGTCAACTCTACCTCCATCAAGAAATATATCAATAAGTTATATGAATTAATCCTGATAACACAAAAATCCAAGATATCAATGAAAGGTCATCAGACACCACCTATTTGAGCTATAAGATGGGTTATAGGATCTACCATATACTTTATTAACTCAAGGTCTAGATTGACTAATCCCTTGTTCTGATGATGAGTACACCATTCCACTTATTTGTTTCTGATGTTTCTACTTGAGTGATTGTAGATAGAGACAATCCATATGTGTATACATGCAAACTCTAGTTTGGAGAAATCAAGGCATACTTGCAAAAAGGTCAAGATTGAAGATCACATAGTTTATCTCCTTAGATCATTTTTCTAATCACTTGTAATGGTGTATGACTTGTGATTAAACTCAAATGTGTAATAGAATAATTATGATAAATGATTCATGAACTTCTACACAAAGTAATTAATTACATGCAACATCTATCATCTATCGATTATGTCCTAGAACAAATCTTGGTCCACAAGCTGAATGCCTTGATCATACATGATCATTGATCAAGATGATAATTGTTACAATATCTCAATCAATACACCAAAAGGCTTCTATTTTAGTGTCATCACCCGAGACACCATCCTTGTATCTTAGAAGATAACATTGTAGTAGTAAATTATAAAACAGTCATTGGAGAGAGTCTCTAAGTGAAGTATAAATGTTGGAATCTAACACAACATAAATATGTGTTATGCATGCAAGTGTATGTGTTAGAGAAGTAAGGGACTTGTGAGGCCTATCCATCAAACTCAGGAATTGGGATACCAAAGGACTACTACTAACTAAAATAGTCAGATAAGACTATTAAAGAAGTTGATTTGTAAATAAAAAGCTAAGAATGATAGTGAACAGTGCCAGAAATGAATCAAAGATAAGATTAGATCAATGGATACTTTAGGATACCATTTCTCTCCACTGTCAATCTATACATATAACCTATCAGATCAATACCAATTGTAAGGATCTACCATATGTAGCTTGTACTACCCACTTTTTTAGTGTAGTACACAGTTTAATGTAGTAACTAACCTTCTTTTGCAATGTCAATATAAAAGAGTAAAAGTATCTATGAATATTCTCTTCACAATGGTCAACCAACTTCATGGCACTAAATACACCGTGACAATGACGGCTATTCCAATTGTCAACCCCACTTTTGTAGTAGTTAACAATCTAATACACTAGGTAATCAATCATAAATGCCAAATGGGTTCCATAACTATTAGTGTCACTTTAACAATCCATTATAATTTATTGTGATCAATCATCATTTGAATAGTTAATATTCTCTATTATCAAAATCCAAAGAAGAAGAAATGAAACATGAACACAATTTTACATCATGCTACTCTTGGGTCCTAAGGAACAGTGTTTTGTTCCCTCATGCTCAATAGTGAATCATAAGAAGAGAGGAGGAAGAAGAAAGCCATAGAAAAACACTTAAAAAGTTGCTGCAGCCTCTTTGTCTCTTCCTTCTTGGCTCTGATTCCTCCAAGGATGGCCATTGGAATGACCTTCATATGAGATGCCTCTAGATGGATCTGGGATGAGATGCGACACAATGAGATTCCTCCAGGTTTCTGCCCCTTTTGCTTTATATAGGAGGAAACTATGACATTACTTTGATGTAGATCATTAGATCTACCTCTTTTAGATCAAGACCTTCAACTTAATGGCAGTGCTATCGACATAATCCAGTGCTACCAAAATAAGTCGATTTCACAGACTTTTCTCTTTGGATGAGCATTGGGGTTTCCAATCTCAGTGCCACAGACATGGGTCGACGGTATTCAGATATATTTTAGACTCTTTCCCTCCTTATTCTCAATCCTTCTTCTCTCAATTGATGCTTCCCTTCTTTGTGTCAATGCCACTGGCATAAGTTTATGGTACTGACTTTGCACTATTCTTCATCATCAAGTTTGCAATTTAAACAAAAAACATTACACAAATAATAAAATAAAGTAATTTCATCCTAAATGCATGTGAAGTGTGAAATATTTATGTACAAGTGCTATTTTAGCACATTTAGGAAAAAATGTTAATAAAACATTGAAATGAGAGAAATAATTCTAAAATAATGCCTAATTTAGTCCCAATTTTGGTAGATAAATCTTGTGCATCAAAATCCCCTAAGCTTGAATTCTGCTCGCCCTTGAGCAACATTACTTTGGCTTTAATTGAAATAATTAAAAGAGAGACACATATGTAAACTTAATTTATTCTCATCATTCTTGACTCAATAATCTCAAAATGGTCTTCTCCAACCATAGAGAAAATAGATTCTATCTAAGTGGTCGATTACAAAAAAATGTCAAAATCATATTTGCTTAACACATAAATAATCAAAGTAGAGATATATGGAAAGTCTAAGCTGTACTACTTACATCACAAGATCTCCCTAACTACAGTACTCTTATTCAAAATTTCTACTATGAATGCAATTCCCTCTGAATATGATTGAAAGAAGGGAATAACTCTTTTTAGTGGCCTACCATATATAGATAAGTAGTGAATGGAATGGGTGGTTTGATGAATAGAAATCATACATAATCCAAGTCATTGATGTAGAGAAATAAGAATGGTCTAACTAAATAGAATATGGAATGAAAGTTGAGTGCATCCTACTACTACTATGTTTGGTGTAATGATGAATGATGTGGATCACTCATCATAATAATGAGTGAGGGTGGAAGGTGTTTTATTATATAATTGCACATACTTATTTCTTCATACAAAAGAGATATTGCTTTGCTTTTCTTTTTCCAACCTTTTTCCTCCATTATTCTTTTTCTTTTCTTTTTCTTGCCCTTTATTAGTTATAAAAATTTGATATGTAAGCTAAGGCATTTCCTAGTTTAGAGAAGGAGTAAGGATATGTGTATATTTCTTATTCAGTATATTTGGAATAATATGTAGAAAACATATATTATGTCCAATTGAATGAATGATGAAATGAAGAATGTAACTTCATGGTAGTTGGTAAACTATCCTATATATATTTGTATTTTTCATGCAAAGCTAATTTTTTTAGAGAAAAATAGATGAAATACATCACTTATCCATACGAAATCTACATAAAGAGGGAGAATAACCATCACAACATACAACAATCATGGACACACCCATAATCTTACAGAAACTCATATAGGAATGTGAATAAAACATTTCTACATTGATCCCTTTTCTTCGATGCTGATATAACCAACTTTCCTTAAGAGATTCCTTCAAACCGAGCATGGATCTACAGACAAAGAGTAGTCTAAGACTTGTGATCCAATGAGATTTCACCTCTACACACAAAGACATACATCAAAGCAACATATCTAAGCTGAATCAAAATCTGAGCTCTAGCCGAGACTAGAAGCAATGACAGTCTCACAAAGGAGTCACACAAAACACTGATGAAATGATGAGTAACAAACGCTGATTAGACAATGAGAAACTAGGCTGAGTACAGCCACCGGCCAACAACAACTAACTAACTAAAGTAGGAAAAGGAAAAAGAAGATAGGGAGGAGGAGCTCAATGTCGTAGGACTTGGTAGTAGGAAGAGGATAGTCAGTCCGTTCATGCTTGTGGAAAACCAAAGCACTGCTTGGCCCCCAATCGCTGACCACAATCGATTAGCCCCTAAGAAGTGCTAGGGAAAACTAGGGCCAGAAGGACCTGAAGCCCCAACACTAGCGCTAAGGGGATCCATCGAAAGCCATGATCTGACGATGCCTGCCTCCTATAGCCAAATACTATGCGTGGTCAGGCAAGGAGAGGCTTGGGGGGAGTGAGGCGGCACCCACCGGTGGCCAGAGCCCCTCCCCCAAGGCAACCGCCACCAGAAAAGAACCTAGTCACGTCGCTCAGGATGCCAGAGCTGCGTCGCACGTCACTTCTTGAATAATAAGACAAGTTTTGGATGCAAAGCTAAAATAAATGCCACCTATCACGATGAGATCAAAACAACAAGAAAAATGACTTGAACCATGTATGAAATCTATATGGGTGATGTAAGTGATGAGGTGGATGACATCAAGTGACTACCAACTACATACTCTCCCTAACCATGATACGTCTCTCTTCTATTTACATTAAAATGATAGGATGATCCATATTTTAATTTTGAATTAACATGAAAGGTCATGCTAATGCTTGGTTAGATTGAACTCTAATGCCATCTTCAATCAAAGAGTCAAAGGTAGGTCTAGATTTTAAGTTCTCTACCTATGTCTATAAATATATTAATTACCTTATTTCCTCATGTAGAGTACTCTCATATAAGCAAAATCAACTATAAAAGATAAGAGTAACTTAATTTGATTCATGTGAACATTTTATCTAAATTCACTTTTACACTAGATAGATGTGGATTTATACAAGAAAATAAAAATTGAAAAGAAATCAAACTAACTAGAATGCAAAGATGAACTAAAATGCATGAATAATTAAAAATAGAAAATAAAGATAGATGGATAGATGAATAATATGATAAAGCAACATAAATATTATTCAATACCCCCTAATATTGAATTCAACAATGTCCTCATTATCAAAAACTAACTTACATACGGAATGGGTGTGTGGGATTCTGATGGAGTGGACTTTTGGAATCTCTAAACATCTAGTAAGACAAGTGAATCTTGTGAGTTGGACTTACTTTGAGGTTTATAAGTGTTTTGTGAAGTTTGAGTGTTGACTGACGTTGATATAATTATTAAGATCCATAAGTCTATGCTTATTTGAGAAACTTAATTGATTGGTCAAATAATGATATTTTGAGACCAATATTTGATGGGATATATCTAGGATAATAATAAAGCTTTGTTCAAAGTTTAATAATTCTTTTAGATGTTCTATATGGAGTTATTTAGGTATGATCACAGTAAAATAATGTGCTTGTGGTGCATGACGTAACAAGGATAATATCTTTTTGGCAAACTTCTAATGAAGATGGTGTCACACATCCCTTTTTATCGAGTGCTTGTGTAAAATGGAAAGGAGGCGAGCTTCTTAAAGTCCATGGGTCAAATATCGAATCGGTGTGGGGATTTTGATGGCCCTCAGACCTGTTGATCATACATCATCAAGACCTTCATGTCTTTTGCGGTTATAGCCGATCCTCTATAGACCACCCTTCCCATAATGTGTGATGCTCGGACAACGTGGAAATGAGGGGTTCCTAGCCACAACAACTCAAGGCCTATTGAGTACTCTCCACTGACCCTTTACAGAAGCTAATTAGTCTAGAGAACAAGGCAAATAACTTGTAACTCAGACTCTCTCTCTCTCTCCATCACCAGCTACCGATCCTCGCCAGAGATAGACTGCACCACGTTGTCCAGAAGCGAGGAGGAGGCAGTGCGATCTGGCCAAAACTAGCTTGACTCATCGCTGACGGTGGCACACCTTCAACCAAGCAGAAGGCTTCTTCCCCGCCAACATGGTGTCAAACATCGATGGCCGCTATTGGACAAAGAATGAAGCAGATCAGAGATGGATTCAGGAAGAAAGGAGCCGAGCACGGCGGCGCCCACGCTCAGGCAGGAGCCCGGCTACGGTCTCCCAAGGATAGATCGCGAGAAGAGTCTGTAAGAGGGATAAAACGAGAGCAGAGAGGCGCCGATATCTGTCCAAGACTGCACACGACGCCAACCAAAGACCCAAGGGCGGCAGTGCCACCTGCAGGAACAGACCAGGAGGCGAGGAGGAAGACCTGGGCTGTCGAGGTGGACACACGGCTTGGTTTTATGCTCCAGAGATTGTTGAAGGTGAGGAGAAGGATAGACAAACAGGTGATCGCTCATCAGAGTCCCCCCTGCGGCGGCGACCTGTGCAAGGGGGAGAGATGATGAGCACCTTGGCCTTGAGCCCATGAGCTAGCTTGAGAGGAGGGTCGGCGGTGCAGATGATGCCTGGTGGATCTGTGAATACCTAAGGAGTAGAAGAGGTTGTCGTTGTGGCTCCATTCGAGCATTCGATCACCGGCAAGACATGCCTTGGTGCCTCCGCAAGCAGAGACCCAGGCGAGTTTGTCTGCGCGAGAGCGGAGAGACATCGCGCTGATCGCGAGGAAGAAAGGGACGAGTAGGGTGAGCCCTGAACCAACCGAATCAATCTTGAACTGGGTTCAAGCGCCGAGAACCGGCCGACTCAACCAAAGTGTAGAGCGCCCCTTTGTGGCTATGTGGCCACGGCCGATTGGCTAGAAAAGGTATTTCCTTCAGAAATTATCAGATCTTGCAAAATTCCTAGTAATTAGCTCTGTTGTCAGAAAAATACAAACTATATACCAAAATGTTCAGAAAAATGCGTAGAACAAGGTGGAAGTATAATATAGGATTTTGAGTAACTAATATAGTTGATATCATGTAAGATATGTAATGCTTAGTTCGTGGATAATAAATATCAAATGATGATATAAAATTATGGGAAAATGCCAGTGACTCCATAATTGTAACATACCTGACCTAGGTTATAAACTAACCCTTGGTGTTTTGCCTAAATATGTAATTAAAATCTTGTGATTATCTTTTGGCATGTAATTAAGTTCCTAAGGAACATACATTTTCATTTTTGTCCCTTTTAAACAATGATTGTAGTATTGTGTGGTAATACAGGGACCTATGTGCAAATTATCCAGTTAGGGGTTTAACTTGCAAATTTCACAAGTTAAGATGTTCCTCTGATGATGAGATATCATATGAGTGGATATGATGAGGTAAGATGGATTTCCCAAGCTTGGGCATCAAGATGCAACTTGTGGAATGATCTTTATGCTTAAAAACCCTAATTTGGATTAAAGTGCAATTTACCCAAATGTGGGGTGAAACTTATAAAATACACCATCTAGAACATCTTCTATGACTCTTGACATAATTTAGAGTAAAAATGATGAAAGGGACACATGAATGAGTGATCAGATAAGAAAAATGATCTTTGTGCATAAAATTCACTAAGTATGAGGATGGAGACTTGTCATATATGAACTCTAGTTGAAAGTTGGTTTTCTTTACCCTTAAATCTAGAGTTTTGATGAGATTTACATAAGTTTCATAGCTTGGGCGTGCCTTAGAAACAAGGAGGGACTTAGATGAGAATTCCATGATTTAGAGGTCCTTATGGTGGAAAATAGCCTGAAGTATATAAGCCTTCACCCTTGCAAACTAAGTGAACGTATCCTTTATCCTCTTCATTTCTCATCTTTCTCAAAATGGCCAAGGCAGAGCTCTGGACCTCAGGGAGATGACCAAATAGTGCTAAGGTGAGTAGGAACCATCTTCAAGCTCGAATTCATGGAGAAATTCTTCTTAAAAGGTTGGTTCTATGGTTAACTCACTTAGATTCTTTGTCTTAGCCGACCATTCCCATCTTTTCCTTGAAGAAACAACCTTGGATGACCTTTGGAGCTCAAGACGCCATTAAAGGCTTGAAGCTTGGAAGCTTGGAGCTCTAGGAACCACGTTTAAGGCGGGTTTTATAACTCTAAACTCCTAGCTTTATTATGCATATCTTTGTTCTTACTTTTAGTGCTTAGTTCTTCTTCTACCTCCCTTCTGCCTTGCACTTTTGCAAGTAAAACGGTGGCGTAACTGACCTGAACAGAGGTTGAGGATGATGGGTGTGGATTCCTAGGTAACTTTATCAAACGACCTTGGACCCTTTTGGTCCAAACGGTTGCAAACCGTTTAAGGTCAAACAGGTTCAACCCGTTTGATCTCAAACGATCTTGCAAGATCGTTTGGATCAAAACGGTCTCAAGACCATTTGATAGGGTTGACCAAGGGACGACCGTTTGAGGGTCTGTTGATAATATATTGAATTTCATTTCTACAAAGAATTATAAACTAATTCCTAACCAATTGAGAGTTGAAGGCACTTCAACACCCTAACCCTAATCGGGTTGAAATTGCTGATTTCAAGTATTGATCTTGTTGAGTTTTGGGTTGAAGGACCCAAACGGGTTCAAAACCATTTGGGGGTTCATCCAAACGGTCTCACACTCGTTTAGTGACACCCCAAGATCATTTGGAGGTCTAGGGTTAAGGAAATGTTATGGTTTGAGGGTCCAATTTCAATAGGTTGATGAATTGATAAAATTGCTGATTTTAGATCTATTTAGGGTTCAACCCTTATCCAACCGACTTGGTTTTTGGTCAAACTTTGGGCAAACAGGTTGACACTCATTTAGGCTCAAACAGGTTGACACTCGTTTAGGCTCAAACAGGTTGACACTAGTTTAAGGCCAAACGGGTTCACACTCGTTTAAGGCCAAACATGTTCACACTCGTTTAAGGCCAAACAGGTTCACACTCGTTTAAGGTCAAATGGGTTCACACACGTTTAAGGTCAAGTGGGTCCACACCCATTTAAGGCTCAAATGGGTTCAAATTCGTTTGAGATTAAACGAGTTCAAGGTCATTTAAAACCTAAATGGGTTGAAGGTTGAAGGTTAAACCCTAAACCAATTGGAGATTTTCAAGTTTATGTATACTTAATCACTTGAAGGTGTAAATGGTTCAATGATGATCTAATCTAAACTCTAATGGTAACTTAATACATTAAGGGACTAAGTGACTAATGAATTGACCCATGATGATGATCAATGGGTAAATTACCAAAATGCCCTTGAGGGGTTAATTTGAATGATACCTTGTTCTAATCAAACCCTAAACACTTGGTAGTGATGATTTGGTTTATGTTAATCAAGGATGACTTGACCCAACCTATCTAGAGTGGTGTAATCACCATCTACTAGTGAGAGGAGAGAGAAAATACCGTTTATGTTCAAAACTCAAGTAAAATACCTTCAATGTACCCGAATATGCAAGATTAGGTATGATCCACTTATGTGAGATCATGGAAACCCTAAATATGATAATTGGTGAATCTTAATCTTATCTGAGGGCTTTAATGATGACGTTCCTCATATATGGTGATATTATGAGATCAATTCACCATGAGGTGAATAGTAAACCCTAATTCTAGGATGATGACATGTAATGTGAATAGTAAACCCTAATTGGTGAAAATCAGGGAACCTAACCTGTACAACTTTTGATATGAATTGCTTACTATTATCAGTTGAATTAACCATGCAAGTTCTTATACATGATGATGATCATATCCAGGTAAGGATTATGATTTCATATTCATTAAAAGCATGTTATTAGCTTTATGAATGATGACATATGCTGATGCCTAGTAAGTGACATCTTATGAGAATGATAGGTTGTGAGAGCCATGAGTATCATCAAGGTCATGCTTGTCAGATGACTTGTGATGAGATGATTGAGAAATGATAATTGATGAGAGTTAGACTTGATACATTTAGTATTCTACTTTCATAGCTGCTGTTCTAATGATTAATGTTTGAGAACATGTATGATGATAAAAAGAATACTGAAATGTACCTAACTAATCAAGTATAATCATACCATGTAGAGCCCTGATCATAGATCCATCATTGTCAGGAGTGAAATGATGGTGAAACAGGTTTTCCTAAGGGAACTCCTGGATCACATACTTTTAAGTATGTGGGGGAATATGGATGTGAATACCCTTACATCCTAGTGTAGGAATTGATGTAGATGTATCTTAATCTATCAATCCTTCACTATGTGTTTATGCCGGGGTGATATAACACTAATCTCCCGAGGAATTCTTTTGTACCGCATCGATGAGAGATAAACAAGAAATCTTTCGATGGTGAAGAGAGTACAGAATGCCACTGTGACTCTAATAGCAAAGTACCGGAATACCCTGGTAAGCTATAGTAGCAGAGACACTAGATGTCCTGCATGTTGATCCTCATACTGACTGAGGAAGATGAGTTCATAAGCATCCGGCTCTTTTGATGACCTATGTATGATACCGATGCGACTTAATAGTGATCGGTTGGAGTATGAGCGGTATACCTCATCTCCGCAGGGCATAATAATGTTTGTAAAACATAATCAACCGCGTAGCATATCTGCTTAGGTTGAACTGCGAGATACAATGATTGATGGTTACACTGTTTAGTATACATTTTCTTCATATTCTTTAAATGTTGTTGTTCTACTTGATAACAATATGCTATTGATTACCTTAAAGCTTTATTGCTTATGTTGATATGTGATTGGTATAATAAAGCTTCTGGCGGAGAGTTATAACTCTCGCTGGGACAATTATTTAAAATTGTCTCACCCCGTAGATTTCAACTTTTTAGGTGGTCGCTGAGGACGAAGGAACCAGTCTGCAGGTGATCAGTATTAGCAACAAGAGCACCAGGGGTAGTAGTGAATCTCAGGTGGAGATACTGACTGCTAAGTCATGTAGTTAGATAGTCTTATGTCGTCTCTGTACTCTCAGGTCCTTGGAGTTTGTTAATATGAGATTTTGTATTTTGTTGTATGTAATCACTTGAGAAGTGGTTTAACAGAGATGTAAACTGTTACCTTGCTTTTATGAAAGAAGTTTCATGTCTTCAAGATCTTGTCTCGAAAAGTTTTAATTTTTCGTGAATTTTCGTATTCCGCTGTTAATCGAATGCTTCCGCTGAGTTTATATCTTGGTTTATGAATCGTGTCATTTGAGAGTGGTATCATAGCTCTAGGTTCGCTGAGTCTACAGAGACATAGGACTTAGAATGTCGAGTCTATTCTTAGTACTTCTTTCTTATCTAATAGAGTCTTCTGCTCCTCAGGAGAAGAAGATAATTAAGGATGTCTGGACCACAGGAGGAGTATGAGGCAGAAAGTAGTGTTTCTGCACCTCGAGAAGGTGCAAGGAACCTAGAAATAGAGCAACCCATACCTGAGCCACCTATGGAGCCACCTCAGTTTGGCCCAGCTGACATGGGAAACCCAACTGTTCAAACCATGTTCGGGCAGTTTATGACTGCCATGACACACATCACCGACAGGATGCCCATGCCTGCACCAAGGGCACCTGCCCAGCCTGGAGGACAAGGTATCGGTAAGACGTTCGATCGACTTCGTTGTGTCGGAGAAACCGAGTACTTTGGAACAGCTGATCCTACAGATGCCGATCTGTGGTTAACCGAGTTAGAGAAAGCTTTCAAAATCTTGAACATCCCCGAAGGTGAGAAGGTTAGACATGCTGTCTATCTTCTCAAAGGAAGTGCTGGTCACTGGTGGACCATGGAAGAGCAGAAGAGGCCTGGAGTGGAGATCTCGTGGGAAGATTTTCTTCGGGGATTTGTCAATAGATACTTTCCAAATACATTCCTGGACGATAAGATATCTCAATTTGAGAGATTGAGACAAGGCATGATGAACATTAGCGAGTACGAAGTTAAGTTCATGGAGTTGTTACGATTCTGTCCGCACATGGCTGCCACAGAAGAAGAGAGGATTAGAAGGTTCGAGAAGGGTTTAAACGCCGACTTGACTATTCCCGTGTCCGCCCTAGAGAGTCAGGAGAGGTTTGCTACCTTCGTTGAGTCAGTCCGAAGGATAGAGAAATCCGTAGTCGAGAAGAGACAAACCCATAAGAGATATCCATAGTTCCAGGGTTCTTCATCTAGAGACTTTAAGAAGCCTAGATTCTCTGCACCTACACCTCCACCACCCAGATCTAGTTCTCAGATACAGTGGTCCCCAAGTAGAGGTAGAGGACGAAGCCTACCACTACAAGAGACTCGCAGTTCAGCATCAATGTCAGTCACAGGACCACCCAGACCACAACAACTGGAAAGAAGCTGCTACAACTGTGGGAAGGTGGGACACTTGATGAAGGACTGCAGGTCTAGGCATGTCAGTGTGACATAGCCTCAGAGGCATAATCAACAGGAATCACAGAGAAGGCAGTCTCAAGGAGCAGCTAGAGGACGTGAACAGGCGTCCCAAGCTGGGTCTTCAGCACCAACTCAACCTCAGGCGACAACAAGGTTCTATGCTATAAACCCACCAGATGCAGTGGTTAATCCACGAGTTGTGGCAGGTCAGATGGAACTTTTATATTCTGATATGTCTAAATCCTGTATTGTATCTGTTTTGATTGATCTGGGTGCTACACACTCCTTTATCACTCGAAGAGTGATTCGTAACTGCAATATGACGGTCAATCATAGGGCAGATAGCTTGTTGCTAGAGACTCCGTTGAGAGGGTCTGCTGTGTTGCAAGATGTATGCTCTCCCTGCATCCTCTTCTTTTCTGATCATCGCATTCAAGTGGATCTTATACCACTTTAGATGCAAGGATTTGATATAATCCTTGGGATGGATACCTTGGAAAGGTATAGGGTTGTCTTGGATTGTGAATCCAAGCAGGCTGTGTTTGCTGATGAAAGCAACACATGGATCTTTCAAGGAGAGAGAAAGATTCTACCCACCTGTCTTGTGTCAGCTATGGTTGCTGATAAGTTGATGAGGCAAGGATGTTATGCATTCTTGGCCCATGTGGTAGATACTACCATGGAGAGTCCTAACCCTGTTGAAGTTCCTATAGTTAGGGAATTCGAAGACGTGTTTCCTGAAGAACTTCCAGGTGTGCCACCACCTCGGGAAATTGATTTTGAAATCAATTTGATCCCAGATACCCAACCTATAGCCCGGACACCGTATAGGATGGCGCCTGCTGAGATGGCAGAACTCAAGAAGCAGCTTCAAGAGTTGCTTGAGAAGGGTTTCATCCGACCGAGCACTTCACCCTGGGGTGCTCCGGTTTTGTTTGTTAAAAAGAAAGATGGGTCAATGCGGTTGTGCATTGATTACAGACAATTAAATAAAGTAACAATAAAGAATAAGTATCCTCTGCCGAGGATTGATGATCTCTTTGACCAGTTGCGTGGTGCAACCATCTTCTCAAAGATAGATTTGAGGTCTGGATATCATCAACTTCGTATTAAGGACAATGACATACCCAAGTCTGCTTTCAGAACAAGGTATGGTCACTATGAGTTCACAGTTATGTCGTTTGGACTAACTAATGCACCGACTGCATTTATGGAACTCATGAATAGAATCTTCCGACCTTTCCTTGATCAGTGTGTTGTTGTCTTCATAGATGCCTTTCTGATCTATAGTAAAGATGCTCAGCAGCATGAACAACATCTTCGTCAGGCTCTAACTTTGCTAAGGGAACATAAACTATATGCTAAGTTTAGCAAGTGTGAGTTTTGGCTACCAGAAGTATCTTTTCTTGGACATGTGATATCTACTTTGGGTATTCGTGTTGACCCTAAAAAGGTAGAATCTGTTCTACAATGGGAACAACCGAAGACACCGATGGAGATTCGTAGTTTCTTGGGGTTGGCTGGCTATTATCGAAGGTTCATTAAGAACTTTAGTTCCATAACCTTACCCTTGACTAAGTTGACCTGGAAGGAAGTTCCTTTTGACTGGAGCGATAAGTGCCAGCAATCTTTTCAATTACTAAAAGAGAGGTTGACAAGTGCACCTGTACTTGTGCTACCTGAGCAAGGCAAAGGATACATAGTTTTCTGTGATGCCTCCAAGAATGGAATCGGATGCGTGTTGATGCAGGATAGACAAGTGATTTCTTTTGCTTCCCGACAGCTGAAGAAACACGAAGAGAATTATCCGACACACGATTTGGAGTTAACTGCAGTGGTTCATGCCTTGAAGATCTGGAGACATTATCTCTACGGAGAGACATCCCAGATTTTCACAGATCACAAGAACCTAAAGTATATCTTTTCTCAGCATGAACTTAACATGAGACAACGTCACTGGATGGAGTTAATCAAGGACTACGATTGTACAATTTATTACCATCCAGGAAAGGCCAATGTAGTTGCAGATGCCTTGAGTAGGAAATCAGCAACATCAACCATGGATAGAGCACAACTTAACTCTTTAGTATGCTCTAAGAGAGATATGCTTATCTCTCTAAGGCAAGACAATGTAAAGTTGAAGGTGTCATTGTTAGCTGGGTTGTTGGATGAGATGCATATCAAACCTACCCTTAGAGAGAAGATCAAAGAGGCACAACAGGTTGATACTGCAGTTCAGCAGATTAGATCGGAATATGGTGATGAGAAGCGAGATGGTTTCCATGACTCAGATGATCAAGTAGTATGCTATCATGGGAGGATGATAGTGCCAGATAAGGATAACTTGAGAAAGTTAGTCCTGGAAGAAGCTCATTATTCGATGTATGCTATGCATCCAGGAAGCACCAAGATGTATCAGGACTTGAAAGATATGTATTGGTGGCCCGGGATGAAGAAGGATGTTGCAGAATTTGTGATGAGGTGTCCTGTGTGTCAGCAAGTTAAAGCTGAACACCAGAAGCCTGCAGGGACAATGCAACCTTTACCCATACCACAGTGGAAGTGGGAGCATGTGGCCATGGACTTTGTTGTTGGCCTACCTAGGACAAGCAAAGGACATGATTTCATCTGGGTAATAGTTGATAGATTGACAAAAATAGCTCATTTCTTACCTGTCAAAACAACCTATTCTGCTGAAAGGTTATCCCAGTTATATGTTCAAGAGATAGTGCATTTGCACGGAGATCCTGTCACTATAGTTTCTGACAGAGGTCCCCAGTTCACAAATCGTTTTTGGGAACAGTTGCACAGAGCTTTAGGCACCCAATTAAGGTTTAGTACATCCTTTCATCCACATACTGATGGACAGTCGGAAAGGACTATACAGACCTTGGAAGACCTGTTGAGAGAATGTGTTCTCCAATTTACCGGGAGTTGGGATCTACACCTAAGCCTAATAGAGTTTGCCTATAACAATAGCTATCAGCAAAGTATTGATATGGCACCTTATGAAGCTTTATATGGTAGACGTTGTAGATCACCCTTGTGTTGGTATGAGACTGGTGAGCATCAGTGGTTAGGTCCTGATCTTGTGCAGCAGACCACAGAGAAGATTAAAGTGATACAACAACAGATTAAGACTGCACATGATAGGAAGAAATCTTATGCTGATAAGCGTCGTAGACCGTTAGAATTCTAGGTTGGAGACAGAGTGTATCTCAAGGTCTCGCCTTGGAGAGGAGTCCTTCGCTTTGGAAGGAAAGGAAAGTTAGCTCCTAGATTTATGGGGCCTTATCCAATCATTGAACGGGTTGGAAAGGTAGCCTATAGACTAGAGTTACCACCTGAGTTGCAGAGGTTACACCCTGTGTTTCACATTTCTATGTTAAGGAAATGTCATCCTGATACCGAGTCAGTTCTACAACCTATGGAAATAGAATTGAATGAAGATATAACTTATGAGGAAGGACCAGTGTCAATCCTTGATAACAAAATTAAAAAGCTAAAGAAGAAAGATATACGCCTTGTGAAAGTCCTCTGGAACCACTGTGGTGTTGAAGAAGCCACTTGGGAACTAGAGGATGAGATGAGAAGGAAATACCCTGCTCTTTTCTCTTAATTCGTTTTATCGATTTCGAGGACGAAATCCTTGTAAGGGGTGGATAATTTGTAACATCCCTGACCTGGGTTATAAACTAACCCTAGGTGTTTTGCCTAAATATGTAATTAAACTCTTGTGATTATCTTTTGGCATGTAATTAAGTTCCTAAGGAACATACATTTTCATTTCTGTCCCTTTTAAACAATGATTGTAGTATTGTGTGGTAATACAAGGACCTATGTGCAAATTATCCAGTTAAGGGGTTTAACTTGCAAATTTCACAAGTTAAGATGTTCCTCTGATGATGAGATATCATATGAGTGGATATGATGAGGTAAGATGGATTTCCCAAGCTTGGGCATCAAGATGCAGCTTGTGGAATGATCTTTATGCTTAAAAACCCTAATTTGGATTAAAGTGAAATTTACCCAAATGTGGGGTGCAACTTATAAAATACACCATCTAGAACATCTTTTATGACTCTTGACATAATTTAGAGTAAAAATGATGAAAGGGACACATGAATGAGTGATCAGATAAGAAAAATGATCTTTGTGCATAAAATTCACTAAGTATGAGGATGGAGACTTGTCATATATGAACTCTAGTTGAAAGTTGGTTTTCTTTACCCTTAAATCTAGAGTTTTGATGAGATTTACATAAGTTTCATATCTTGGGCGTGCCTTAGAAACAAGGAGGGACTTAGATGAGAATTCCATGATTTAGAGGTCCTTATGGTGGAAAATAGCCTGAAGTATATAAGCCTTCACCCTTGCAAACCAAGTGAACGTATCCTTTATCCTCTTCATTTCTCATCTTTCTCAAAATGGCCAAGGCAGAGCTCTGGACCTCAGGGAGACGACCAACTAGTGCTAAGGTGAGTAGGAACCATCTTCAAGCTCGAATTCATGGAGAAATTCTTCTTAAAAGGTTGGTTCTATGGTTAACTCACTTAGATTCTTTGTCTTAGCCGACCATTCCCATCTTTTCCTTGAAGAAACAACCTTGGATGACCTGTGGATCTCAAGATGCCATTAAATGCTTGAATCTTGGAAGCTTGGACCTCTAGGAACCACGTTTAAGGCGGGTTATATAACTCTAAACTCCTAGCTTTATTATGCATATCTTTGTTCTTACTTTTAGTGCTTAGTTCTTCTTCTACCTCCCTTCTTCCTTGCACTTTTGCAAGCAAAACGGTGGTGTAACCGACCTGAACAGAGGTTGAGGATGATGGGCATGGATTCCTAGGTAACTTTATCAAACGACCTTGGACCCTTTTGGTCCAAACGGTTGCAAACCATTTAAGGTCAAACGGGTTCAACCCGTTTGATCTGAAACGATCTTGCAAGATCGTTTGGATCAAAACGGTCTCAAGACCGTTTGATAGGGTTGACCAAGGGACGACCGTTTGAGGGTCTGTTGATAATATATTGAATTTCATTTCTACAAAGAATTATAAACTAATTCCTAACCAATTGAGAGTTGAAGGCACTTCAACACCCTAACCCTAATCGGGTTGAAATTGCTGATTTCAAATATTGATCTTGTTGAGTTTTGGGTTGAAGGACCCAAACGGGTTCAAAACCATTTGGGGGTTCATCCAAACGGTCTGACACTCGTTTAGTGACACCCCAAGATCGTTTGGAGGTCTAGGGTTAAGGAAATTTGATGGTTTGAGGGTCCAATTTCAATAGGTTGATGAATTGATAAAATTGCTGATTTTAGATCTATTTAGGGTTCAACCCTTATCCAACCGACTTGGTTTTTGGTCAAACTTTGGGCAAACAGGTTGACACTCGTTTAGGCTCAAACAAGTTGACACTCGTTTAGGCTCAAACAGGTTGACACTCGTTTAAGGCCAAACGGGTTCACACTCGTTTAAGGCCAAACGGGTTCACACTCGTTTAAGGCCGAACGGGTTCACACTCGTTTAAGGTCAAATGGGTTCACACCCGTTTAAGGTCAAGTGGGTCCACACTCGTTTAAGGCTCAAATGGGTTCAAAGTCGTTTGAGATTAAATGAGTTCAAGGTCGTTTAAAGCCTAAATGGGTTGAAGGTTGAAGGTTAAACCCTAAACCAATTGGAGACTTTCAAGTTTATGTATACTTAATCACTTGAAGGTGTAAATGGTTCAATGATGATCTAATCTAAACTCTAATGGTAACTTAAGACATTAAGGGAATAAGTGACTAATGAATTGACCCATGATGATGATCAATGGGTAAATTACCAAAATGCCCTTGAGGGGTTAATTTGAATGATACCTTGTTCTAATCAAACCCTAATCACTTGATAGTGATGATTTGGTTTATGTTAATCAAGGATGACTTGACCCAACCTATCTAGAGTGGTGTAATCACCATCTACTAGTGAGAGGAGAGAGAAAATACTGTTTATGTTCAAAACTCAAGTAAAATACCTTCAATGTACCCGAATATGCAAGATTAGGTATGATCCACTTATGTGAGATCATGGAAACCCTAAATATGATAATTGGTGAATCTAAATCTTATCTGAGGGCTTTAATGATGACGTTCCTCATACATGGTGATATTATGAGATCAATTCACCATGAGGTGAATAGTAAACCCTAATTCTAGGATGATGACATGTAATGTGAATAGTAAACCCTAATTGGTGAAAATCAGGGAACCTAACCGGTACAACTTTTGATATGAATTGCTTACTATTATCAGTTGAATTAACCATGCAGGTTCTTATACATGATGATGATCATATCCAGGTAAGGATTATGATTTCATATTCATTAAAAGCATGTTATTAGCTTTATGAATGATGACATATGCTGATGCCTAGTAAGTGGCATCTTATGAGAATGATAGGCTGTGAGAGCCATGAGTATCATCAAGGTCATGCTTGTCAGATGACTTGTGATGAGATGATTGAGAAATGATAATTGATGAGAGTTAGACTTGATACATTTAGTATTCTACTTTCATAGCTGCTGTTCTAATGATTAATGTTTGAGAACATGTATGATGATAAAAAGAATACTGAAATGTACCTAACTAATCAAGTATAATCATACCATGTAGAGCCCTGATCATAGATCCATCATTGTCAGGAGTTAAATGATGGTGAAACAGGTTTTCCTAAGGGAACTCCTGGATCACATACTTTTGAGTATGTGGGGGAATATGGATGTGAATACCCTTACATCCTAGTGTAGGAATTGATGTAGATGTATCTTAATCTATCAATCCTTCACTATGTGTTTATGCCGGGGTGATATAACACTAATCTCCCGAGGAATTCTTTTGAACCGCATCGATGAGAGATAAACAAGAAATCTTTCGATGGCGAAGAGAGTACAGAATGCCACTGTGACTCTAATAGCGAAGTACCAGAATACCCTGGTAAGCTATAGTAGCAGAGACACTAGATGTCCTGCATGTTGATCCTCATACTGACTGAGGAAGATGAGGTCATAAGAATCCGGCTCTTTTGATGACCTATGTATGATACCGATGCGACTTAATAGTGATCGGTTGGAGTATGAGCGATATACCTCATCTCCGTAGGGCATAATAATGCTTGTAAAACATAATCAACCGCGTAGCATATCTGCTTAGGTTGAACTACGAGATACAATGATTGATGGTTACACTATTTAGTATACATGTTCTTCATATTCCTTAAATGTTGTTGTTCTACTTGATAACAATCTGCTGTTGATTACCTTAAAGCTTTATTGCTTATGTTGATCTATGATTGCTATAATAAAGCTTCTGGCGGAGAGTTATAACTCTCGCTGGGACAATTATTTAAAATTGTCTCACCCCGTAGATTTCAACTTTTTAGGTGGTCGCCAAGGACGAAGGAACCCGTCTGCAGGTGATCAGTATCAGCAGTAAGAGAACCAGGGGCAGCAGTGAATCTCAGGTGGAGATACTGACTGCTAAGTCATGTAGTTAGATAGTCTTATGTCGTCTCTGTACTCTCAGGTCCTTGGAGTTTGTTAATCTGAGATTTTGTATTTTGTTGTATGTAATCACTTGAGAAGTGGTTTAACAGAGATGTAAACTGTTACCTTGCTTTTATGAAAGAAGTTTCATGTCTTCAAGATCTTGTCTCGAAAAGTTTTATTTTTTCGTGAATTTTCGTATTCCGTTGTTAATCGAATGCTTCCGCTGAGTTTATATCGTGGTTTATGAATCGTGTCATTTCAATAATAATGTTTATAAATCACTGATGTCAGTGATGATCATGTTGATGTACTAAATTATGTAATTTACTCCATATGGCTAGTTAGGGCTAATAACCCTAAATAATATGTAATAAATACATGCATGCTCAACAAATGGTGAAATTTACAGAGTAGGTTTATATCAGTAATCTGAAGCTAAGATGTGAATCGAATATCAGTTAGATGCATATAATTTATGTCATATGAAGACAATCCTTAATACATGGGTTGTAGCCCTAATTTGGATAAGGTAGATATAAACTAGGGTTAATATGTGCACTAAAAGGATATGGAGCCTAATGTTCAGATAGTGAATCATAATCTAGAAAATGACATAAGCAAGATAAATCTAAGATAAGAATATAAGTAATGATGCACATATCCTAATGATTAAGTCAAACCCTAATGAACATGACTAGGGTTGATATGATGGGAACCTGATGATAGTATATGATCTTGTCTTGATCATGTTTATCAAAGTTATAGATGACATGAGGAATATGTGATTAGGATGTCTCTTTGGAAGGTACGCCATTACCTCTTACTTGGCTCATTATACAATATGCTTGTGTTATATGTGTACTAGAATGCTTAGCATATGGTATTGGATGAAATGATTATTCTGGTCTGATATATTGCCTGATTTTCCATACTTATGGCTATGAACACATGAAACATAATATATTTGTTCCATTATATGAAAGCACTATATCTCTTTGGTAAGCATAGTGCTAGTGAGTGATCTATCTCTTTGGTAAGCAGATCACATGTACAATGATCTATCTCTTTGGTAAGAAGATCATAAGGCCTGAATGCATCTATCCCATTGGTAGGTAGATGCAAGAACATATAATGGAAAATGAGCTTAAAATATGTGTTCTCTTTTGTTAACGAACATCTTTGTGCAAGTATATGTTTTTCTTATATTCTTCTGTTACTACCAAGTATATTAGTTTTATCTTATTGCCAATATATGACGAGAGGTAAATACAAGACACGTAGGCGTACTCAGTACAATATTCTTGAATATTGTGCTGACGTGTACTGCATGTAATCTTTTTGTTTAGGTTGTGGTTATGCATCTTGAAGATACAGTATAGTTGAGAGTTGTGTGTCGAGTTGATGTACATGTGGACCTGTTGTCTTAAGATCCTATAGTTTAGTTGTAGTACATGTATATGTATAGTTTGATGTTCAATATGTAATATCAAATGTTGTAACAATTCATTATGTAATTATATGTTGAATGGTGAACATGTGTTGTATGGTTTTATTATTGTTCATGTGCATGTGCTACTGTGTTTCCTTCTGACTCCCTTGATTTTCTCTTTCTTAGCCTAGTGTGGGGTGTTTAAATTGGGATTCTCACTGAGGTGAGGGTTTAAATTTAGATGTCACACATCAGATTAAGTTTTAGAAAATTTGGGGACGTCACAGGGATGTTCACGATCTAGGGGATAAAATATTCCTAGTGGCATGGTGGGATCTTGTGGGTAGAATGTGTCGTTGAACTAGGGTGGATCAGATGGCATGGGTGGTGGGTATGGGTAACTAGGAATCAACCCTAGCTCCAGTAGTTATCACAGAGATGTTGCTAAGTATACACAACATGTTGTAGGTACTGGTGGAAATTCTTCTAATTACTTAGAAGAAGATGATTTTTGTTGAACATCTCTTACTGATGTGTGAAGATCTTGTCTTGGTTGGTGAAGATCCTCTCTGGATTTGAGGTGAACTGAGTCATCACCTCCTACAACTATTACAAAACTTCCATGATGGTGTTGAGCATGTTATACATGTCATCAAATGAGTATGTGTCATCTTGCGATGGAGTCAAGGTAGAAGAAGAGGAGCCATGGGTCTATGGCCTAAGGTGTGTCCTACAATATTGTGACAACCTAACTTTTCTCTCTCCTCTGTTGTACACTTTCTCACTCATCAAATGAAATTCTTACTCAATGTGATATCAATATGATAATTGAAGTTCTTTGATACCCCAATTTGATCACATCAACGCCTAGCTTCACAATATGTGACTTTATTTGAGAGTTGAGCTAGGTATTTTACTTTAATACAATGCCTTATTGAAATTCATATTGATTCTCATCAATGAGATATCCTTAAATTCTAATATGTTTCATGAAGTAGAGTTCTCAATTTTGAGTCCAATGACACCAATACCATGTCAATTGGACCTACAAAACTCTAGTTATGATGTTATGAAGATAACATGTTTTAACTTTTTTTTTCTTCTCTTTTCTCTACGTTGGGCCCAATTGCAAGGTCACTATAACGTCCTAGGAATTGAGTCCTCAGATAAAATGATCTTAAAAGGAATGATTGGACTACCCATATCACCAAGGTGTACCTCCTTTTTAGGGAGACCGTCACTAAAGAACTTCATAGTTAAGTGTGCTCAACTTGGAGTAGTATTGGAATGGGTGACCAGTCCGAAAGTTGATCATGGGTTGTGTGTGAGTGAGGACAAAGCATACAGTTAAGGCTAGTGGTGGTCTGTGGGGCTAGCTGTCATTCCTAAATCTCTGCTAGAGCCTTGGGAAATGTGTCTGAGTGTTACAAATGGTATTAGAGAAAGATCCCCTCTACTAGGTGGGGCCCATGTAGGCATGACACACCAGTCTTATGCTATGTGGTCCAAGAGTGTTGGAAAGGGATATCCTAGTTGATGGAGCCACCCATGTGCTGGTATCTGTGGATGAGAGCTCAGTGTACATGTGCGATTCTGGTTCTACACTAAAACGGGGAGAGATCATGAGACCATATAGTTGAGCCTTGATGAGAACATCAAGAGTCAAACTGGGGGAGTGTAACACCCCATGATTTCAGGACTCAGATAAAATGATCTTAAAAAGGAATGATTGGAATACCCATATCACCAAGGTGCACCTCCCTTTTAGGGAGCCCATCACTTAAGAACTCCATAATTAAGTGTTCTTAGTTTGGAGTAGTACTGGGATGGGTAAGTAGTTGTGAAGTTCATCCTAGGTTGCGTGTGAGTGAGGGCAAAGTGCACAATAAAGGCTAGTGGTGGTCTGTGGGGCTAGTCATCATTCCTAAAACTCTACTAGAGCCTTGGGCAGTGGGCCCATGTGTTACAATCACAACCCAACCACTTGTTTCCCTCTTCCCCTTCCTCTTCAGGATTAATTCATGGGACTGGGGAAGGCTCCTCCACCCAAATATAGTAATGGAGGGGAATTGAAGAATGAAATGAACCCTAACCCCCTTACTCCATTTATAGATGCCCCTTCAACGCTTACTTCTTTTCTGTCTCACTCTCATTCTCAGTTTCCAGCCTCCCTGCCTCCTTTCCTAAAACCTACCTATTATCCTCTAGTACAACGCTACCACTATGGGAGAACTGGAGTTCCTTTGCCTTTCCTCCTTCATTCTTGTAGCTACCCCACCAATCTCCTTAAACCTTGGTTCCATGGTCGGTACGGCTGAAGGGAGAAGCCAGTAGGTCGGGTGGCACTAGATAGTGGACCGCCCACCCAGTAATGAACCTCACCATGATAAGGAGCAATGCTGACATTGTGAAACTGATATGCAAAGGACATCTTTCACCACGCCTAGATCCTCAGTGCAGGTGCGCCAGGGAGATTGGGTGGCACCCATTTAGTCCTCTATTTGTAATGTAGAAAAAAGGGAAATCTACTTGGGATTGTCAAGCAAAAGGGGGTGACTCTCCTCCTGGTTGGCATGTGAGGACCCACCACCTTTGGTTGAGCAACACGACTAATGGGACGCACAAGGAGATCAATGGCTTACCCTTTTTCCCACCAAGGCATCCACAACATCCCTAATGACTAACATCTTTCGAGATTTTATACTATGCTAGGATGATCTGAAATATGTAAATTTATATATCAATTTGATTAGTAAGAAAAGGTTTACATCATCAGAGTATTTTCATACCTTGAATCCCAATGAAATCCTATTGTCATCCCTAAATGTATGAACATTAGTGTTTTGGTGTGACTAAATGCAATATTATACTTTACTTGAATCTTCTATGTTCAAATCCACCCTAAATCTTTTAATTCATGATTTTTATGCACTTTGGATTTCAATGTGGATGTAAACCACCTCCCTTATTCTCATGATTGCCATTTTAAGCAAAATGTAACATTATATTGACATTGGTGTTGGAACTTTGATTCTTTTTCTAATCTTGTTTCTATATCACATCAAACCTTCATCATAACTCAAAATTAGTATCCTTGTGCCAGTACATGGCACAACTACCGAACCTAAACCCACTTTTGCACTTGTGTTGGTCCATACACATTGTATGCATAAATGTGACCTATGTATGACATGAATGATTATACCTTATTTCAAATGGTAGTTGTGACCTATTTCGTGCATAAAACTCCTATATATTCTTGAAATCGGTAATTTCATGATGATTAGAGACTTAAATGTGTAAGTTCACTCTATATCTCCTAATGTTGACTCTCAGTCCTCTAATGTTGGTATGAAACTCCTATGTGATAATGTATGTGACTCTTAGTCCACTAATGTTGACCTAGTATGACATAAATGACTTGTATGTCTTTCTTGTACCCCAAACATTATATGAATCTAATTCTTATGTCCTCCACTCTCAAACTAGATATGCTTTAATATTTGTGGCCCCTTTTTGACGTGGATGACTCACTTAAGTCACATGTTGGATCCTAATGATATAACTCATACATATTAAACTCAATGATGGGCTTTTGATGCCTAAACTCTATGGAAATATCCACTCAACATTAAATATGTTTGTTATGTCCCTATCTTGTTGACCTAAACCATCCTTTATGCTTATTTCTCATTTTCTAATGACACTTGACCTTGTCTGCTGTATTTTGAGTCTTTTGACCCTAAAATATATATAAGTGACTTAAATCATGTAATGTCCATATAAGATGAATGGAGCATCAAAATGACATTAAACTTGAAGCACTCTCTTAGAATGACCTATAAATAAATAAAAGATCATCAAATATGTAGATAACCAACTATAATATGACTTGGATAAAACCCTAAAAATGAAACTAATTAGGGTTAATGATGATAACTAATACATGTATGTAATGTTTCTCTTAATCAGATCTTTCTTGTGGCTAGACAGTCAAGACTAAGTTAAGTATCTCTAGATAAGGTATGGGCTTAATAATTATATGAATATGACTTTTTGCATGAAGTGTGATACATATTTATGCTTATTTACTTGCTCAAATGTTGCCATGTAGTACTATAGTATTGTACTCAATGTTTGTCTTGTGATATTGTTTTATAACTTGCAAACATAATATAGAAACTCCATTATACAAACCTTGTGCACCTACCTATATTCTCGGGGTAAGGACACAGGGCTGGGAGTCCTACTTGAGTTGTCAAGATAGGGAGGACCATGTCGATAAAAGGTTTAGCTCTTGGCGATGGTCTTGAGGTCCCTTAAGTAGAAAAGGGTTAGCTAATTTTGAGCACCCTCATAGACTCTTCCAATGGGAAGTTAGTAAAAAAGGCCTTATGATATATTATGTTGTTGGTATAATTGGAGTATAATGATATAAAACTTTGGCTCTTTCTTTTGTAAATATTTATCTTGTTTATTCTTGTTTGTTACTTCTGCAATTATTTTCAAATTATGCAAAGCATATATATATGACCTATACTCAGCACCTCGTGTGTTGACTCACATTGTTACACATATTTATGGGTTTAGAGATGGCTAGAAGATGATGGGCTAGGTGAGATGTGCCAGGTGTACTTGTTGTAAGATCCCTCATATACATAAAAAAACTTGTACAATTTGCCTCCTTAATATGTAAATGAATCATGTAATAAAGTAATGTTGTTATTAATTATACTTGTGGATTGTTGAGAATAAGTTGGTGCTCTTATCTTGTTATTTGTTCATGTATGCTGAGTTGTTATGCTTCTGCATTGGCACTTTGATAATACCATGCTAGGGACATATGCTCCTATCACCATTGACGTTATAGTCATTTCGAGTTAGGATTTGGGTAATAACGGTTCCTAATAGATGGTATCAGAGCATGAACAATAACTACACCAAACATTGCTCACATGAAACACAAACTAAACTCAACCTTACATCTCTACCCTAGAAACATAATGAATTATCCTTTGCAGGCTAAGTTGACTTAGCCTCTAGGTTGGAACTTAGATGTTCTAGAACTAGGTGTAGCGTTGTGTAATACCTAGAACCCTTTTTTTCTCCTCTTTCTGTTTATAGTTTGGGCTATAGGTCTAGCATGGAGAGAAAAGGGAGATCTTAATACACTATAGACATATGTTCACGACATATTCTAAGGGTATCTATACATGTGTACAATATTTTCTTACTAGTTCTTTAAGTGACATGGTACTCAATTGCCTAATGAGTGTAGTAACTCATTTTGGTTTTGGTTTTATTAAAATGCAGTATGGTGGTTTCCATCGCCCGTTTCAACATTGGAGAAAACCTATTTCAAATATAAGAATATGTACATATGAAAACTGTTACCACATGTATAAAGGCAGTGACTATACATGTAACCTAAGAGAAAGAGATGTAACATCAAGTCTAGATGAAAGAGTTTTGATGATAGTTGTAGTCTGTTGAGTTGTGGCCATACTAATGCATTTCTTTGGAGCCACAAAGAGTTGCTACCACCTAAGATCCACATGATAAATATCAATTTGTACTGGATAACATGTGCTGACCAAGTAGATCATCTAAACCCTTCAATCCATTGGTTGGCCTTTAAGTCGATCAGTTGGCTCCTCCTATCTATTGGACTCCATGATCCTCTAGTCGATTGACTTGACTCATGCAGAACATCTTCTCTTTCCAAAATAGAAATTAAAACTATCCTATTTCATATTACATTGTAAAAGGGAAAACCTTGAGTTACATTCAAAGGGAATATAGGAAGAAGAGCATTTAGTTTACATTTGGAAAAGAGGGGAGAGGCTCGGCATGCAAATTGAGTAACTACAAGAAACAAAATGAAACAACCATTCACACAAATGCACATGGGTGTTGGCCATTACCACTCATAGATCCATTATCAAAATACTTTTAGGACAACATGTATAGATTGCATATATATATACATACATATATATATATATATATAGAGAGAGAGAGAGAGAGAGAGATATATAATTCATTGCCCGGCGGGTAACTTACATAAAAGTACCCGGTAGAAGACACGGTGGCATAGCCCCGTAAATACTTCAAAAAACAAAAACAGCGGACAGCGTTCAAACGCGACCTGCCCAAAACCCTCACTCACTCCGTCGCTCTTCCTTCCCGCTGCCGTCGCTCTGCCTTCCCGCTGCCATCGCTCTGCCTTCCCGCTGTCGTCGCTCTTCCTTCCCGCTGCCGTCGCTCAATCCCGATAGTTACCTCTTCCGATATGACGAGAACAAAGAAAGCGTCAAGGAAGACCTCGACAGGGCCGCCGTGGCTAAGGCGTCAACGACCAGTGATTGAAGAAGATGATGACTTCGAAATGCATCCCCATCAGGCCGAGGAGAAGATGGCCAAAGAACCAGAAGAAGCGGCGGCCGCAGAATCACATACTAGCCAGAAAGGGGATGCAAACGCCGGTGAAACGGGACACGAGGAAGCTGCTACTCTGAAAGGGGATACCGAATGGGCTACGATGCCCAAGACAACAGATGTAGAGGATAAAGGGACATCGGTTGCTTCTGCGAAAGGGGATGCGAACACCGGTGAAACAGGGCAAGAGGAAGCTGCGAAAAGGGATGAGGTTGCTCTTGCGACTCTTCTGTCAGAAATGAAAAGGAAGAAAAGAGGGGCTGCAGATCCCCTGACGAGCAAACCGTCTGAGAAAAGAGCAAAATGAAGTAAGCCAGTTACGGCTGAGAAAGATGGCAAAGGATCTACCAAGACTGGAAAACCTCGGAGTGACAAAGCGGAGAGCAAAGAACGGCAAGGTAATTTATGATAACATGTAAAAGAGTAATTGTTATAAGAAGTAGAGTAACTGATACAGAACATTAGAGTAACTGTACGATAGCCTAGAGTAACTAGAGTAAATGCTGGAGTAACTGTGCACGATACCAGGAGTAACTGATACAGAACATTAGAGTAACTGTATGATAGCCTAGAGTAACTAGAGTAAATGCTGGAGTAACTGTGCACGATACCAAGAGTAACTGTGCGATAGCCTGGAGTAACTAGAGTAAATGCTGGAGTAACTGTGCACGATACCAAGAGTAACTATACGATAGCCTGGAGTAACTAGATTAAGTGCTGGAGTAACTGTGCACGATACCAAGAGTAACTACATGATACCAAGAGTAACTGATACAGAACATTAGAGTAACTGTACGATAGCCTAGAGTAACTAGAGTAAATGCTGGAGTAACTGTGAATGATACCAAGAGTAACTGTACGATAGCCTAGAGTAACTAGAGTAAATATTGGAGTAACTGTGCATGATAACTAGAATAACTTCATTCCTATGCAGGAAAAGAAAGTGAAAGGAAAGGGAAGGCCAAAGAAACTAATGATACAGATAAGGCTGCTGACGAGATAGAAGAAGAGGAAATAAGGAGGAAGAAAGAAAAGGGAAAGGAAAAGGCAGCTGAAGGTAATATTGAATGGATTTGTAAACTTATTAAATTACTGTTACTATCATATGACACTTTTCATATGTTTGCAGTGGGGATAAAGAGGCTATACCACAGGTGTTACCTAAAGAGCTACATCACAGCCAGCAAGAGCCTGGTGTATACAAGTAACCAGATAAGAATGATGAGGGCGACGACATTTGCAAACATGATAAATATGCCAAATCTTATGGTTGATGTATGCCTCCTGGAAGATTTGATAGACAGATATGTAGATGATGACAGGTTTTTGCTGGCCAGAGGGGTGGAAAGAAGGATGACGGTTGAGGATGTAGGGGTAATTCTAGGTATCCCAAGCAAAGGTATGGACATCATACCTAGGAAGAATTCTGAGATTGTGAAATCAATATGGCAACAATTTGCCAGCGCAACATGTAAAAAAGGAAATGAAGAGGACACCGGTAAGAGGTTAAGGGAAAAGGATGTCCTGCACAAGGACAACTTAGCAAAGCTTTGGCAACAATTTGCCAATACCGACGATCCATCGGACTACCAGAACATGTGCCGTGCATGGATGTTATACCTGCTGGCAACATTCCTACTCCCAGACACCAGCTATTGCACACCAATCTACATACTGCACTACCTAGACGATGTTACTGAAACGACGCAGATGAATTGGGCAAAGCTGGTGCATGGGAGCATCTTCAGGAATATGAAGATTCTGAAGCAAAATGTCCAGCTGAGGAGGAAAGGGGAGAAAGGGAAAACCACCCTCTACACAACAGGGTGTGTGATGTGCCTATGTGTAAGTGAACGAAATTAACTTCATCTACAAAATTGTTACAATAATGACTATGAGGGGCAGTTACATATGCATTGAATTTTCACTCTGTTTAAATGTAGGTTTGGGCATATGAGATGACAAACATGGCAAAGCCAACGTTCCTTGACGCAAAGCCAAGGATAAAGAAGTGGGCTGCGCCGGTTGAGAAGATGATGGATTTGGGGGCTGTGAACCCTAAGGATGTAAGAATATTTATTATTTGTTAAAAAAACTAATATATAACATAATCCTGAAAGTTTGCATTGTTAAATACTATTTTTGATTTTCTTATGGACAGGTTTGTGAAGGTATAAATATAGACCAGGGGGATAACTGGCAAGCTGCAAGAACAATGAAAGACATGCCCTACTACCTTGCGGATAAAAGGGCGAAAAGTAAACAAAAGCCAGACAAGGCACCAACAAAGCCAGTAATCCAAGAAGGAGTGCCTGCTGATGACTCCAACCTGGCGAGAAGAATAGAAATACTCGAGGACGAGCTAAAGATGCAGAAGGAGATATGCACGAAAATTGCTGTTGAAGCATTCGCTGAGCTGCGGAGAGAGAATAAACGGCTATATGGAAGAGGAGAATAAAAAACTGATGAGAAAATTCGGAGATGAAGGTGACAAATCACAGTCACCTGTGGGTGGATTAGACCAATCTGCTGAAAGGTTCTCGTCGGGGAATGTTCAAGAACCCAATAAGGATGTTGCTTCGACGAGCAAAGTATATAATGATGGTATGGATAAGGACAAGCCGATGAAGCGAGGTAGGCTGAGCCTCAAAAGAAGATATGTGCAACAGAATGACTCAGAAGATGAAAATGATGGGAAGAAAAATGATGAGGAGGAGGAGAAGAAAGAAAAATCAGCTGAAGGTTTGGACAAGCAGAAGAATATAATCGATGAAGAAGGGCAAAAGGAGGAGCCCAAAAAAAAATTATCAAAGATAGAACAGAAAATCATAGGCAGCATCGAGAAAAACGTGAAGAAGAGGAGGGAGGAAAAGGTAAGGTTGCATCTCCTTTAAATTATATCAATACTTGAGTAACTGTGTAAATACAGTAGAGTAATTGTGTAATAGAAGTAGAGTAACTGTAGTAATATAAAGAGTAACACTAAGAGTAACTCAGAACGCACTGAGAATAACTCTGATAGCACCGAGAGTAACTGGTAGAACACTGAGAGTAACTCAGAACGCACTGAGAGTAACTCTGATAGCACCGAAAGTAACTGGTAGAACACTGAGAGTAACTCAGAACGCACTGAGAGTAACTCTGATAGCACCGAGAGTAACTGGTAGAACACTGAGAGTAACTCAAATAGCACTGAGAGTAACTCTGATAGCACCGAGAGTAACTGATAGAACACTGAGAGTAACTCAAATAGCACTGAGAGTAACTCAGATAACACTGAGAGTAACTGATAGAACACTAATATTGATTCTAACATGAAGTGCTCTTTTGTTGTTGACAGCACAAGTTGTCAAACTTTATTGGTTTTAAGCATTTCAAAACAAAACAATCCAGGGAAATTGTCCACCACTTCATGGACAATATAGAAGAAATGTAAGAGAATTTGTTATTTTGCCAAGTGTACACATATAAAACATCGCTTATTCAATATCCAAAACTAATATGTATAACATCTATACAAACGATTGACAGGTCAAAACAAGAATGGAGATTCAGTGATGACACTTGGTGCACGGGGAAGGACCTCGCCACCCTACTGTACAAAGATCAAATGATACAATCACCAGTAAGAAACTAATAAATAGTACTGTAACTCTTCGAGAACTTGTCGTTTTTTTTCTAAACAAAGAAATCTTGTGGTTATTTTTTCAGGTTATGGACTGCTTTGTACAGATGCTCAAAGCTACCACAAGTAAAAGGAGAAAGAAAGGTCTGTCATGGCACTGCTTGAGCACATATGCTCCGGTAAGAAGAACAAAATTGGTATACAAAATTACATCAAAAATACAAAAATACATATAAAAAACTGAAACTTATAGATGTGAATTTGCATTTGCAGCAGAAGTTGTCGTTTGACGTTGAAAACATAACCTTGGAGCAGATCGACATGCTATCTCCACTATTCAATGTCCCGATGAAGGATTGGGACACAATGGACTCGGTGTTCACCATATTGAACAAGGACAACCACTGGCACTTGTACGAGGCAAGTTTCAGCGAAGGAGTACACCGGTCTTATAACTCAATGAGTGGAAATAGTAAGTCAAAAAGGGAATTCCTTAGATGGGTAAGCAATCTATAAAAAGAAACTCTATTTGTAGTGGATTGATATGATTAATGTTTGTTGATAGATGATTAATAAGAGTTGTCAATTTTTAATGCAGGTGGGTATTGTCCATGAATTCTTCAAGGGGGCAGAAAAAGGTGACCAACTGTCACAATGGGGACAGGAGTACCCGCTATGTCCACAACAGGCAGAAGACTCACTTGACTGTGGGATCTTCGTCATGAAGTACCTAGAATGCCTGGTAAATGGAAAACCCATGGACTTCACCTGCAACGACATGCCAGCCATAAGGGCTGATATTTTTCAGAGAATGATGGCGAGGGGGGAGTTGCAACCTGTACAAACACATCAAAAAGATAACAATGACGTCATCAAAGAAGGTCCATCTGAGCAGAACAAGGAAGGAATAGATGAATGTCAAAAGCAACAAGAAGAAGAGAAGACAAAAGCACCAGCTGAAGAGAAGAAAACGGATGAAGAAGCTGTTTCAAGCCTAGATAAATGGATGGATTTAAGCTGAAAGAGTGAATTATTAATTGAAATGTAAAATTTGAACAGTTTGCTTCTGGAATATTGATGTGTAACCACTATGAGATACATTACTTGTGTGCTGTGAACATCTTATTGCAAATACGGGTATTTCTGGGTATAATATATAGCGTTTTGTGCTTTGAATGTTGTGTTCTTGAATGTAAATCTGTTGTGATTTTGTATGCAGATATAGACTTTGAGTTAGACTGCTTTGGTTTTGCATATCATAGTTACTCTCAGTGCTAGCATACCTGTATCGAGATATGTCTGCTTCTGAGAGTATCTGTGACAACACTAAGAAATAATTGAGACTCCACTAAGAGTAACTCTGATACGCACTGAGAGTAACTCTGATACGCACTGAGAGTAACTGTGACATCACTAAGGAGTAATTGCGAGGACACTGAGAGTAACTGCGAGGACACTGAGAGTAACTGTGACAACACTGAGGAGTAACTGAGAGAACACTAAGAGTAACTCTGATACACACTCAGAGTAACTGTGACAACACTAAGAAGTAACTGAGAGAACACTAAGAGTAACTCTGATATGCACTCAGAGTAACTCTGATACGCACTCATAGTAACTCTGATATGCACTAATGAGTACTGAAAGAACACTCAGAGTAACTCTGATAGCACCGAGAGTAACTATGATAACACTGAGAGTAACTGTGACAACACTAAGGAGTAACTGAGAGAACACTAAGAGTAACTCTGATACGCACTGAGAGTAACTCTGATAGCACCGAGAGTAACTATGATAACACTGAGAGTAACTATGACAGCACTAAGGAGTAACTGAGAGAACACTAAGAGTAACTCTGATACGCACTGAGAGTAACTCTGATACGCACTGAGAGTAACTATGATAACACTGAGAGTAACTGTGACAGCACTAAGGAGTAACTGTGAGAACACTAAGAGTAACTCTGATACGCACTGAGAGTAACTGCGAGGACACTGAGAGTAACTGCGATAGCACTAATGAGTAACTCTGATAAACAAAAAATTAACTCTAGCGTTCAGGAGTCTGTTGTACACGATTCTTTATTAAAGAATGAACCAGAAAAGTGAAGAAAAGAGAGCACGGAGCTATAAAGATATGTACAAGAGTCTGCTGTACGATGTAAATGCACATACACACAGCATAGTGCACTGCTATGTCGTCAGAACAGAACAGTACTGTTGGCATCTTTGCAACGCAACAGGAAAGAGCAGTGCTGTCAATAATTGCAGCACCAACAACACAGACCATTACTCTCACTGCTGTCAATAATTGCAGCACCAACAACACAGACCATTACTCTCACTGCTGTCAATAATTGCAGCACCAACAATACAGCGGGGGGCTTTTAATCTGCAACATCTCCATCCTCCACGGCACTCTCTCCTTCCATCTCTTCTTCATCAGCAACTGCTACAGTTTCAAACAAAGCGGGGGGGGGGGGGCTTTCAGATCTGCAACATCTCCATCCTTCACGGCACCATCTCCTTCCATCTCTTCTTCATCAGCAACTTCTACAGTTTCAAACACAGCGGGGGGCTTTCAGATCTGCAACATCTCCATCCTAAACGGCACCATCTCCTTCCATCTCTTCTTCATCAGCAACTTCTACAGTTTCAAACACAGCGGGGGGCTTTCAGATCTACATCATCTCCATCCTCAACGACACCCTCGAGGTCCACTTCTTCATCTGTGACTGTTACGGTTTACATAAGGTACAGTTTTACATTTCTTCAGATCCCCTTTTACATTTATTCATAAGGTACAATTTTTCAGTAGCACCCCCTTTGACCATCTCCTCAGATCCCCTTTAACATTTCTTCACAGCCTACCATGGAGCCATTCATCCAGCCAATCAACTACACCCTTGATGAAAAGACAGTGCAATCCATTCTACTTCCTATAGAATGGAACCATCTCCATTTTCAGATCAAACCAGGAAAAACCACCTTCCTAATCGGAAACCAGTCTTTCCAGATAACCCTTATGCAGAATAAAAATGGGTCACTTTCAACTGCTAAGGGCTGGAAAAGGATGATCGCACAGCTCAGTCTTCGCAAAGGTTGGATCATCTACCTCAAGCCAACTGATCACCAGACCATCACAGCATGGATCACAGATCAGTTCTTAGAAAAACCAACTGAGCTTATCCCTCTCTTCAGAATGCCTGGCGATGAAGTATACTCTGGATCGGAGAACTCTACAGATCAGCTCTTCGTTAGGGACATATACCAAGCAGAACCGGGATCAGCTGCAAATCCCATTCAGTTTGCAGAAGACACTGCTTCTTCGTCTATCCAGCGTTCCTTTCACAAGTAGGTGTCGCCAGGGATGGATCCGACCCCCTGAGCTATTTGATTTTTATGTTCAGTTAATGGACCTACTTTATATCTGATCTGGCTGTATTTTTCTGTATTTTTATGTTCAGTTGAAGGACCTTCTTTATATTTGATCTGGTTGTATATTATATAACGTTTTATGCTTTGAATGTTGTAATATTGAATGTTTGCTGTAGTGTTTTTGTCTGATTATATATACTTTCAATTAGCACTAACAGTTACTGAGAAAACACTAAGAGTAACTCAGATAGAACTGAGAGTAACTCTGGTAGAACCGAGAGTAACTCTGATACGCACTGAGAGTAACTCTGATACGCACTGAGAGTAACTCTGATACGCACTGAGAGTAACTGCGAGGACACTAAGAGTAACTGTGACAACACTAAGGAGTAACTGAAAGAACACTAAAAGTAACTCTGATACGCACTCAGAGTAACTCTGATAGAACCAATAGTAACTGCGAGGACACTGAGAGTAACTGTGACAGCACTAAGGAGTAACTGATAGAACACTAAGAGTAACTCTGATACGCACTGAGAGTAACTATGATAACACTGAGAGTAACTATGATAGCACTAAGGAGTAACTGAGAGAACACTAAGAGTAACTCTGATATGCACTCAGAGTAACTCTGATACGCACTGAGAGTAACTATGATAACATTGAGAGTAATTGTGACAGCACTAAGGAGTAACTGAGAGAACACTCAGAGTAACTCTGATACGCACTGAGAGTAACTCTGATACGCACTGAGAGTAACTCTGATACGCACTGAGAGTAACTGTGATAATATAAAAAGTAACTCCAGCAACCAGAAAGTAACTCTACCAGTGTATGGCATAGTAGCAAAAATCATGAAAAAAATTGTACTAAACCAAAAATTTATGTATTCCAAAAGAAAAGAGTATTCAATGCACACTAAGATAAAACAAAAAATATTATGCAAAAGAGTAATAACTGATCAAAATAGATTCTTTGAAGCATATTCAAAGTATACATATATCTGGTGGAGTTCAACGCAACACATAAAATACATTACAAAACACAAAAGTAAAAATACATGGATGGTTACAAAATCACTTTCACAAAAACTACAGACAAAAAGAACAACCCATTACATGTTTGAATATCCCTCACTCACACGCTAATCAACTACAAACTCAACTAAAAAACGTCCAACATCAACAGACCACACGATCAGCAACAAGGATAATCATTGAATAGCAAACAACAACAACACATAGTCCATAATAGGAATCGACTACTTCTTCATAGGGCAGTTCCTGCTATCATGGTTGACCCCAAACTCTAAGCAATTCTTGCACTGCCTCTCTCTTTTAGACTGTGCAATCTCTACTCCAGATTTAAACCTCACATCTGTCGATCTAGGTCTTCCCTTAGTTTTGCAAATACTAGGTATATGGACCTTGACAGTAGAAGAGGAAGCTGTATTAGAAGCGGTTGCACCAGCGCCTGCACCAGGGTCAGGGAGATCCAAATCCAAGAGCTCCTTTTGCAAAGCTAACAGTTTTTCATGGCAAAGATCTACAACATTGTTCCTAAACGCTATGTTGACAATAGAATTGCAGGCAGAAACAAGATGAAGTGTCCTCCCAGTGGATGGGTGCTTAACTGACGCTTTGCCAAAAATCAAAGGGTGTTCTCTGTACCCTTTCGTCCACCTCTTCAAAATGTAAGGCTCGGGAAGAGTGCAATAGTCACGGCTCTTCAAATAAGAGAGGATGTGCCTGCAAGGGATGCCTTTGAATTCCAACATGAAGCAACTGCAGGAAACAATGTCACTAGATAACTCTTTCTTCAATATACGGGGAGTTCCAAGTCCACCGACGCGATACACCTCAAAGACACCTTCTGAAGCTTGCTTTACATTATAGACCATACTTTGGTGAACCTCGGACTGGAATATCTTAAATATGGACTTGGTGTATATACCTCTCATCTGCTCCTCTAGGGGCCACAGTGATGACAAAGGGAGGTTACTGTACTCGTCATCAAAATCTTTGAAATTTTCAATCTCTCGCACATGAGAGTACGCAGTCTCCAACGAACATACAAGTTCAAATAGAGTCTTCCTACTATTCACATGGCTCCTAATGAACGCATTCAGGCTCTCTCTCCTTTGAGTCGTCCTCATGCCCGCAAAGAAGGATGACTGCATATAGCACGGAACCCAATCGCAACGCATTGCATACATATCAGAAAGCCAGGTGATGGACAACAAATCATGCTCCTGTATTACAGAATCCCACCTCTCTTCAAAAATGTCGACATCATCCACATTCCAGACACAATCATTCAACAAGCTTATGATCTGGTCCTTGTTAGGAATGCCACCAAGCTTGGAGGGAAGCTTCTGTAGGATGTGCCAGCTACAGAAGCGATGTTTGCAATTGGGAAAAACAGAGATGATAGCAGCATTCATAGCAGGGTCCTGATCGGTTATGATGGAAACCGGCTCTTTGCCAAAACAAAGTAAGTACTGCTTGAAAACCCAAACAAATGAGTCATACTTCTCATCGACCAGCAGAGCAGATGCAAACAACACTGTCTTGCGATGGTGATCAACTCCACCAAACATTCCAAAAACCATCGAATACTTGTTGGTGCGGTAGGTGGTGTCAAACACAATCGCATCCCCGAACAGCCCACAGTCTTCAACAGAGACGGGATCAGCCCAAAACAGATGAGTAAGGCAACAATTGGTGTCTTTTTGGCAGCTATAGAAGAATTTCGGATCAATGCCTTTGAAACTAGAAAAGCGATCTAAAACCATGTCGACGTCGTATTTGGCCAACTCTTTCCTCTTGCTACTGATGTGTCCATGAGCTTGTCTACTAGTAAATGTCATATTTTCATAGCCACCAGACTCGGATGCTATTAATGCAATTTGTCTCGAAACAGGTATGTTAGCTTGGCTCATGGAAGAAAGGATCTCTTTTTGAGTTTCATCAAGAGATGAGTTACACTTGAGGTAACGGAGATGAGCAACGTCAACAAGTTCATGGTTGTGTTCCTCAACAAATGCAGTCACGACCCACATGGATGAGGACTTGTCCAGTGAGAAACGTATCATGGCTTCACAACCACACCTCTTCACAGAACGCCTATGCTTCTTTGACAACTTATCCTGCAAGTTACCCATTTCATCACAAACGGGGCTCAGAAGCCCTCTAGACCTCTTAGAACGACCAATCTTACCCTGCTTATCACAAACTAGATCTTTAGCAACCAGAATCTTACTTCCCCGTTCATATCTATTGTCGTCTTTCCTGATGTTAAACCCACTCATTCCAGCATAACTTGAATAGAAGGATATACCTTCGTCTAGACTTCCAAACTGAAGGCCAACTCTAGGAACTGCAACTGTGGACGAAGAAGAAACACCAATAGAATGAGAAGACTGAGGATTATTATCATCACGTCCGACACTTGCATTAGCAGCATCCGTATCAAGGTTGGGATCCATGACAGTGTGTTGGAGTGACTCTGAAGATCAGAAGAGTAACTCTGTAACACAACAAGAGTAACTCGGTAAGTCAAAAGAGTAACCAATTATAACAAGAGAGTAACTCGGAAAATCAGAAGAGTAAATCTGTAACACAACAAGAGTAACTCAGTAAGGAAAAAGAGTAACCAATTATAACAAGAGAGTAACTCGGAAAATCAGAAGAATAACTCTGTAACACAACAAGAGTAACTCGGTAAGGCAGAAGAGTAACCAATTATAACAAGAGAGTAACTCGGTAAGGCAAAAGCGTAACTCTGTAACACAACAAGAGTAACTCGGTAAGTTAAAAGAGTAACCAATTATAACAATAGAGTAACTCGGTAAGGCAAAAGAGTAACCAATCATAAAAAGAGAGTAACTACGCAAAAAATAAAAACATGAATGCCAGTTAGTACTGCAAAAACGACAATGCAGAAACAAAAATTGGGTTTCTTTCCCACACAATATAAAGGGATGAATAAATATTGAAATGATAAGAAAAAAATAAAAAAAACGAGTATAACTGAATGAATTTACAAAGAGAAATATAAAATCTACCTGAATGTAGCTTGAAAAAACTGTTGCTCGTACAAATGCAGATAGAACAGTGAATTCTCCGACCACCTCCACTCCCTCAACAGCAATTTGCTCCTGAATATGCAGATAGAGCAGGGAATTCTCCAACCACACTCACTCCCTCCTCCTCAGCGGCGTGAGCTTCAGAACAATAGGTCTAAACGATGGAATCATCTTGGTGAAAAACGATACCGTCACATGATACACAAACGACAGTGGGAAACACCTTAATCGTCCTGCTCTGCAAGATTGATAAAAGGGGAAACCGTTATCAGAAGTATTTCTCAGGAAATGAATGTAGGTATTTCTGAGGAAGAAATGTAAAATGGAGATTGAAATACGCCAAGGAAGTTGGAATCAGAGGCGGAATTACATATGCATAGCGTTAAGCGTCTGATAGGGGGTAGATGATTGGCAGATGGGAGGAAGATCGGATGTACCAACCTGGCGGCGGCGCAGACGACCGCAGATGATGAAGATGATCGGGAGATGGGGGGCGACCGGAAGAATCAGGCTGACGGCGGCAGAGACGATCGCGAATGTAGCTACAACCTCCGCCACTGTAGTCGTCACAGGATGGGCATAACAAACTGTCGGTCTTAGAAGCTTCCGGTTCAGCCTTCACTCGGGACGACGTTAGACATGAGGCTGTTCTCCACATCCCTCACCGGAGCTTCTTCACCAACGCATCTGGAGACGGAATGTTGTGGGATTTAGAATAGCCGGGACACAGGTAGAATCGATCCCCTCGCAGATCATGAACCAGATTCGCCCTCAAGCAGATCGCGACCCTATATTCTGTGTGATAACTTGCTACCCGGCAGCATGGAGTCCCCGCAAACTCCAATCTTTCCCTTGCGCCGCTCCGCCAGAACCACGGCTGGGACTTTGTGAATACGAGAGAGACGGGAGACAGGTAACTTACGGAATACTACCCGCCGGGCAACAAATAAATAGCCATATATATATATATATATATATATATATATATATATATATATATATATATATATATATAACTGTCGGGATTGAGCGACGGCAGCGGGAAGGAAGAGCGACGGCAGCGGGAAGGCAGAGCGACGGCAGCGGGAAGGCAGAGCGACGGCAGCGGGAAGGAAGAGCGACGGAGTGAGCGAGGGTTTTGGGCAGGTCGCGTTCGAACGCTGTCCGCTGTTTTTGTTTTTTGAAGTATTTATGGGGCTATGCCACCGTGTCTTCTGCCGGGTACTTTTATGTAAGTTACCCGCCGGGCAATGAATTATATCTCATATATATATAGGGATGGCATGTAATATTTAAATAGATATGCACATTGTTATTTTAATATTCACATTGTATGCAATAAAAAAATTCAATCATATTGATTTAAATCCCCGATATACTATAATTTGACGTGACTCTGATACCACTATTGGGGAATAGGGACGGAAGATAAGGCAGTGGAAACAAAAAACTTTTGCCTCTATTCCTTGCTAGAGAGATCGCATCAACAACGATGTATCTAGGAAAGAAGGTAGCAAGAGTTATACCTCAAACTGGAGCAAGTCCAACTACTACTCTTACTTGGTTGTGTACTCTTCACAATATGCACACGATAAATTGTCGCCGATGACTTCCTGGTGCAACACCCCAGATGGCGGTGGTTTTTGTCCTCCTAGCATGATGGAAACGACCTCTACTCTTCTATGTAGTCCGCGTGGACCATCAAGAACACCTCTTTGCAATACCAGAGCCAATGGGAAGGAGTTGTCCCTTAGAACATAAATGTGCTAGTGTTGAATTTCTTTTTCTTATTTCTCTCCCTTACTATCTCTCCCTTTTATGGGTAAGACTTGCTCGAGCTCTCATGTTACCACAACTGTGAGAGGACAAAAATTGTTAGAGCTTATTGTTGTGTCTTCTGAAAGCCTTGAATGCACCCCCTATTATAAGGATGGTCATGGGAGAGGTTCCCAGATCAACTGAGAGTCAAATAGATAGATTTTAATGAATTTCTAACTGCTGCAAATCATGAATTGGTCATTTCACATTTGAACTAGTCAGTTTGTATGTGAATTGGTCCATCCAACACTTGAATTGGTCGGCTCATTATATTTACTATTCACAAACATATTGACTTTCAATATGACGAGTAATGCACAACATGACGTCAACATCAATCCTTGATCCATTCATACTGAATCGGGTGGTTCAAATTCTAGTTCAGCCAATGCACAACTAATGTTGTTTAAATTGAATACCAAAATACTTTAGTAATCATGTTAAACCATATTCATGAGTAAAGTCCTTTTCCATGTGCATCCTATGTGTGTGACCCTATAAGTCCCATGTTACGTTGGTAGTGAATGTCCATAACCAATATGTGAAATCACAAGCAATGAGAGGTATATAGAAACACATCATTTCTATACAAGTAATTGGAAATTTGAAGAACAACTTCAACCTATGATCCATGATCAAAGTTACTATGATCATATAGTTTATTTGTCTCTGATATCTAGATTGAACTTGAGGCATGGAATCGTCATCCTTTTCAACGTTCAATCCATGTTACTTGAACTAGAGGAGACTATATGAGATGTATGTGTGCTCACATATCACATATTGAGTCACATGAGTATGGCCATATGTTTCTCAGTCCCTCTTATCAAGTGGCCTAGATATCAATCTCCTATGGGAGGGACAAATTCCATTTACATCACTCACACTCAATCCCCATGTGTCACAACATACTTGAGCACCACCTTTATGGCAACCCTTATTCAAGGTGAGTTGGATGATGTCAAGATACATTGAATGACATGTGAAGAGTGTAATGACTTTAGGCCTAAGAACCATAATCACCACTATCACTATGAGACCTAATTTTGATTACCATTCCATGGTTTCAATGTCTCACTCTCGAGGTGGGTCTGTTTAGTTGAATGTTCTCTAACAAGTACCTATGTATTTGGCTTGATATCTCATATAATGACTAATGAGACTCTATCATAATTCAACACACACTTTAGTCTTATTAATTAATGTCATCTATTTTGTTTCCACTGTAATATCCGAATAAAGACATAATACACACGTATGTACTCTTATCATACATATGATCTCATCATTCATGTCTTGAACCTGAAGACCTATATCATTGAGTAACATCATTCTTTAGACACCGACTATGTCTATGTCATCATCTCATGATTGAGACAAACATAATAGACAATATTTACCTCTATCATTATCAAATCAGGTATCTAATGCCCCATTACAACCATCATATGATTGGGCCTCTGGGCATACACACAAACATGTAGAATATGACGTGGTATTAAATCCTATAGTGGAATTAGACCTAACTCCATATTCTAAATGTTAGTATGTATGACCAGATAGCTAAGCATACAATGATTGTAATCGGGAATTAGATACCTAATTTGATAATAATAAAGGTAGTTCTATCTATTAACTTTGTTTTAATCATGAGATGATGACACATACATAGTAGATGTCTAGAGAATGATGTTACCTGATGACATATGTCTTCAGGTTGAGGACCTAAACAATGAGATCATATGTATGATAAGAGTACATGCATTCTTGTTATGTCTCTAGTTGGATATTACTATGGAAGCAAAATAGACAACTGTAACCCATAAGACTAGAGTGTGTGTTGATTGATGACAAAGTATCACTTGTCATGATATGGGATATCAAGTCAAGAACATAGGTAAATGTAAGAGAACACTGTATCAAACAAACCCACCTTGGGAGTGATATATGGAGATCATGGAACGGTAGTCAGAATTACATCTGGTAGTGGTAGTGGTTATTGTGGTTCTTAGAGCTGAAGTCACTACATTCATCACATGTCGTTCAATGTATTTTGACCCCATCCAACATGACCTTGAAAAAGGGTCTCCATAAAGGTGGTTCTCAGGTTTGTTGTGACACATGGGAATTGAGTGTAAGTGACATAAATGGGAGTTGTCCCTCCTACAAAAGATTGATATCTTGGCCACTTGATAAGCGAAATTGAGAAATGTATGGCTGTAAGACCCTTAACCTTGCTTCTTTGTTGAACATGCTTGTTTATCTTTATCTAGTGTTTAAAGCCTTCATCAAACTTTGGTGATGTGCTTTTATATCAAGTTACAAGATTATGTTTCAAGTTTGGTCCAGTTTGGACACTCTTTGAGCTAGTTATGCATATATGTGCTTGTTTTAGATCTAATTGCAATTTACCCATATCTAGGGTTTTTCTTGCAATTTGTCACACTCTAGTTATGCCTCACATATTTTGACATCATGTTTGATATGGTTGTGATTTGGGGCTCCTTGTCACACCTTGGTTTGAGTGATGACATGCTATGTTGAGATTAGGGTTTGCTTGGATGCCCTAAGTTGATGGTTGACCTTAAAGTGTGTTTGACCGATGAACCCTAGTTTTGTCAATTTCTAAGGTTCATGTGATCCATGTTTTGGTGTTAGATGAATTGTTGTGTGTGCTCTCTCATCTTGGCTATTGAGGAGGCTCATGACCCCCTCTAGGTCACCAAGAATCCTAGGGCTAGCGATCGTTGAGTTTTTGGTCATGTTGGTCACTAAGAATGGTCAACAGCCGTTTGCTTTTTCTAGACTAGGTTGGTCAATGGTTTTTCTTGGTGAGGTCTCCCTAGCTACATGTATGAGTGTGGTTCTTGCATGGATGATATATCTTGGACATGTGGCATGTCTAGCTTGACACTAACCCCCTTTCTCTCTCTCCAACCCTATGCCATACAAACCCCTCTCTTTGCATGCAAATAACCCCCGTTTGCACCCCTAGTTTCATCTCTATTCTTCCTTTATTGCTCTTGGATCTCTTCCTCTTGGTTATTGGTGGAGAAGGAGGTGACAATGAAGGATATAAAGGCCGATATCACTTGCATGCTGATCTAGGGTTTGGATCCAACCAAATTGAGATCGTTTGGTGCTATCTTGCTCTTCTTCTTGGTCTTGGTAAGTGATATCATCTTCTTTCCTTATTTTTCCTTGCCCTACCCCACTTCTTCTTTCTCTTCTTTTCCCAACCCAAGGTGTTCCATCATAGTGCTTGAGTTAGAGCTTGAAGAACATCTCTTTCTTGCCTTTTTTACCTAGGGTTTTGCTTCCTTCTTGGCGATGGAGCTAGCTTGGCCGAAGTATAGTGCTCAAGCTAGGGTTTCTACCTTCATCCCTTCGAGATACCTTTCTATTTATAATTTCTACATCAACTCTAAGGTGAGTTATATAACTTTCTCTACTGTTATTGCTTACTACTACCTTGCACACCCATAATCTTGCTCTAAAATATAGATACAAGTAGAAAGATAGTATCCATTATCTAGGGTTTGTGTTTACATGATGATTTTTGAGTGGATAACTATTCTTAGATGAAAATTAAATTCTTGTGCACAAATATTGGTTGGTGATGAAAGTTTTTGGTGCTTGAATGTATGTGGGAATCGTTGGTTTTGTTCATGCATTTTTATCATTTTTCTTTGAGTGATAAATGATGGCTTTCCTTGTGTGCCTTAAACTAATTTCTACCTTTCTTATGATATAATGGTTTGATTTCCATGAAGGTCACCAAGTGTTGATTTCATGTGGTTGATTATATTTGTGTTCCTTTAATGATCGCCAAAGATTTAATGTATATTTTTGCTAAGATTTGAACCTACTATGGTTTCTAGGTTTTTAAACTTTGATGGTCACTGAGTTTTGTATCTTATGGGGTCGATGAAGATTTTTGGCTCTGGATGGTGGATGAGGTTGTATCTCTCTATGATCTCTATGTTCATTGATTCTTGTGATTGCTATGGACCTCTAAATCTTGCGGTCAATGACATCTCTGATCTTCAATGGTCAATGACAATTTCTACTCCATGTTTCCCATCGGTCGCCAACCTTCTCGATGTTTCAACGGTCGATGACACCTCTAACCTAAGTGGCCAATGAAGTATCCTAACATATATGGTATTTTATGTTGTATTGACTCTAAGATGATGATGGTTGACTTTATATGCTCATGATTGATTGTGCTTTGATTTCTTAACCATAATTTTTTGGTGCTTGGTTACTCATGATCTAATAGTCTTACCTTTGCCCTTAAATGAGTACAAACCTAAGGTTTTAGTTAAGTTCTATTTGGTAATGTTAATTCAACTATCCTCTTTGAACATAAATGCTAATACGAGGAAATGATGATGATACCTATCTTCTTGCAAGATTAGCATGATGATGAATGTGCTTTCACTCTCGATGTTGTTGTAACCTTAATTACTGTCACATGAACATCATAGTTCTTAAAACATGCTATACCAAACTTATATATGTCTCTTGTATGGTGATAGTATGACGACCCTTGACAAGGCATGTAAAGATAATGATGTTCTTATATGGTAGGTTGTGGATGGTCCTAATAACCTTAGACATGGATTTGTGCCCTAAATGAGGTGTTATCCTCTTCCTAAGGTTACATGGATTTGTAGCCCGTGATGGTATGATGATGGTTATGGATTCATGCATGGAAATGAAATAGTACCCTATATTTTTTGTGATCAACATTATATCTCATATGTTTTATATCTTATGAAGTTGAAATACACACCATGTTTTGTAGAAGTCTTTTAGGGTTTGTATGTAAATTGATTGATGTAGCCTTAAATCATCCTATTAACATTAACTAATCAAGTGAAACCCTAATCATGTAGTTCCGTATTCAATAGATCCATTCCAGTGCCAAGACTTGCTATTTGGTGAAACAAGTTCTCCTTTAGTTGATGCTCAGAGTCATATATTATTGAGTATATGCATTAGATGGAACTGATCAAATTGATCAGGTCATGTATGAACAAAGTTCAAATCTCTTAGTTTGTTAGGATGCCTCAGCTGCATACATCACTGCGCTTTGATGGTACAATCATACCTTGGCATAAGAATGGTCGAGGCCATATTTGAGATGATTATGATTCAATATTTATGTTGTGATTGAGGAAAAATGTAGTTGTACCTCAAATGTTTGGGTTTTTTGTACCCTAGTTTCATTAGTACTGTGACCTTTTAACGATAGGCTAGGCTGTTCACTAGTGCCATGACCTATATACCAAGTGCAAACTAAGCTATTTTGCAGCTTGACCTTATGTGTCATTGCAGCAGACTCATACTAGAAGAGGGAGGATGAGATCTTAGGATTTTAGCTCTCCTAAAGATCTTGTATGGCACTGATTTTGACTTAGTAGTGGCAAGTTGGAGTTGAGTGGTATACTTCAACTCCTCAAGGCTTAATAAAGACATAATACAACCATGTAGTATATCTGTTTAGGGTTAAACACGCTTCACATTGGATGTTAACCCTTGCTCTATTTCTTATATTGCTTAGTTGCTATATAATGCGGTAAGAGAAATTAACTATTTAGTAGGTGATAGTCTTACCTATTCTTTCATATGTTATATATTTCTATGCCTATCTGTTAGCTTGCTTAATCTTCTTAACATGCATAGTTAGTTTAATCTACTTATCCCGTTTTATAATGATACCTATTGTAATCAATAATAGTTGGTTGAGAGTTAAATCTCTTGCTGGGACATGGGTCTCACCTCGTGGGTCACCACATCTTTTTAGGTGGTCGTTGGCGCCGTGGTCAAGATTGTGGTGCTAAAGAAGAGTAACTTAGAGAGCAGTAGAAGCTAAAGGTTGGATAGTTGTTGTAGAGTTCAACAGTCATCCCTGTACTCTCAGGTTTGGACATGAGATGTTTTGTAGATGATATGTATATCGACACATGGTTTAAGTATGCTGATGTTTTTTTTATGGCATGTATATATGGAACATCTCTCTTTTGTATAAAGGTTGTGGCCGAGGCCATTGGGAATATATGTAAATACCTGATATGATATATGTTGTTATACAAGTTGTTAGACCTATATGTATTGTTTCTAAACATGATGGCAATGTATAAATCAATTTTAATTTACCATGTTTTATGGTTATGTGGTTAATTAATAGTTGATCGTGTGTTTTGTTTTGAGTTATCTTGTTTAGCGTGGCTTCGGGTGTCACAATGGCCATACTCATGTGACTCAATATGTTATATAAGAGATGACATGCATCTCATGCAATCTTCTCTAGTTTAAAGAACATAAATTGAATGTTGAAGAGGATGACGATTCCATGCCTCGAGTTCAATCCAGATATTAGAGACAAAGGAACTATACAATCATTGTAACACTGATCATGGATTGTAGGTTAAAGTTGTTATCCAAATTTCCAATTACTTGGGTAGAAATGTTGTGTTTCCAGATACGCTCATTGCTTATGATGTCAAAAATTGGCTATGGACGTTCACTGCGAAGGTAGTTTGGGACCTATAGGGTCACACACATAGGATGCACCTAGAATAGGAGTTTACTGAATATGTTATAACTTTATTACTAAAGTGTTTAGGTATTCAATATAAACAACATTGGTTGTGCAATGGATGTAATTGAATTTGAATCAACCACTTTCGAAGAGAACTTCCTAATTCAAAATATTAATCACCTAGTTCAGAAGTGAAATGATCATGTCAAAATGTGAATCTATCATTTCATATGTGAAACGACTGGTTGAGTGACCAATATGATTGGATCAAGGAATGATGCTGACGTCATGTTGTGCATTAATCATCATAGTGCAAGCCTATATATTTGCAAATAAGAAATATAGTGATCCAATCGATTCAAGTGTTGAATCGACCGATTCACATGTGAATCGACCGATTCACATGTGAATCGACCGATTCAAGAACCGATCGATTCAAGTGATGAACCGAATGATTTGCATATGCAACAACTGGTTCAAATGTGAACCGGATGATGTGATTTGCAGCAGTCAAAAATTCATGAAAATCCATCTCTTTGATTCCCGATTAATCTAGGAACCCTTGCCCATGATCATCCTATAAGTAGGGTGTGTAGTCAAGGATTTTAGAAAATTGTTGTCCTCTCACTATTTTGGTAGCGTGAGATCCCGAGCAAGACTTACTTGTAAAAGGGAGAGACATCAAGGGAGAGACAATAAGGTAGAGAAAGTTAATGCTAGCACGCTAATGTTTGAATGGATAACTCCTTCATGTTGGATCTAGTAGTGCAACTTGGAGTTCAGGTGGTCCATGTGGACTATGTAGAGGCGTGAAGGCCATTTCCATAATGCTAGGAGTTCAAAAACCACTACCATCCATGGTGCTGCACCAGGAGGTTGTCGCCACTTGTTCATGTGCATCTTTCATAGAGTGCACATCATCATGCAAGATTAGTTGTTGGACTTTCTCTAGAACCAGGTATAACTCTTGATACCCTTCTATCATAGACACATTGTTGTTGATACGATGTCTATGGAAAGGAATAGGGGATTTTTTTTGTTTCTACTACATTTTCTGCCATCCCTATTCCCCATAGTGGTATTTGAGCCATGCCAATTTACAATGTATCAAAGATCTAAATTGACGTGATCAAATTTATTTTATTGCATACAATGTAAATATCAAAATGGTTAATGTTCATACCCTATTAAATACCACATACAATCCATATATATGCAATCTATATGAGTCACCCTAGAAGCATTTTCATGGTGGATATATGCGTATTTATGGCCAAAACTCCTATGGATGTGTGTTCATGGTTTTCTTTCCCGTTGTTACTCAGTTTGCATGTCAAGCCTCTCCCCTCCTTTCCAAATGTAAATAATGCTCTTCTTCTTATATTACTTTTAAATGTAACTTGAGCTTTTTCTCTTTTATAATGTATCATGGAATAAATAATTTTGATTCTAGAAATAGAATATGTTTTGCATGAGTCAATTTGATTGAATGGAGGACCGAGGAGGATAATAGATAAGAGGAGCCAACCAATCGACCTAAATGCCAACAGATTGACTAAAGGGTTCAGACGATCGATCGGGCCAACATAAGTATTCCAGTATAGGTTGCTACATGAGATGTATCGACTTAGGTGGTAGCAATTCTTTGTGGCACCAAATCATTGCATTATTGTGGACATAACCATTGCTCATATGTTTTATGATTGCATGTTTTGTTTGTGGATATATCTTATACATGATACACCCTATTAATATGTGGGGATTGGATATGTGTATGTATTATATATAAAATACCGCAATCAATATTAAGTCTAAGATGCTTTACTTAAGCAAGAAACATGAAAAGCTTAATTGACCAAGTGTAGGAATGCCGTAGCTTGGTGCACCCTCTATTTTGTAAAAGTGTGATGGTGGTTATGTGAGTCTACCTTAGCAGGGTGCATTTCTATCATGTTGGCTTTTGGGTCAGGCTTAACTAGGTAGCCTTAATAGGAGTAAGTGCCTAGAAGCATACAAATGTACTATGGCAAGGAGTTGCACATACCATCTATCTAAGAATTGCATGAGATGCAATTGACAAATGTTGCCTTCCTTAATAATTGGTTATGAGTGCCATCATTGGCTGGGTATTGACTTAATTGTTTTAGATCTTGGCTCACTAGAAGGTTGTACATTGCAATCTTCCAAATTGACAGTGAGAGCTATCATTTTAAAAAAATATTGGGAGTGATAATTAATTAAAGGACTAATTAATACCGTGAATATTATCAAATCAAATCATTTTTTTTGACAAATTGTAGTTTTTCTTTTGTAGTATATAATGGAAAACACAAACACATTTTCTTTTCGATCGGTCCTTGAGAAGGACAAGCTAAATGATAATAACTTTCATATCTAGTTCATGACTTTGAGAAAGATTCTCAATCATGAGCACAAGCTCTATGTCCTTGAAACACCAATGCCCAAGGAAGCTGCTCTAAATGCGCCTAAAGCTATAATGGATGCTTATTTGAAGCATTCCAATGATGTATAAAAGATCAAAGACCTTATGCTAGGCTGTATGAACTGTAAGTTGCATAAAAAATATGAAAACATGGACATTCTTGAGATGGTAACACATCTTAAGAATCATGTAAAGCAAGAAAGGTATAATGTCTCCAAAGCGTTGTTTGAGTGCAAACTGACAGAGGGAGATCCAATAGAGCCCCATCTGCTCAATATGATTGGGCATATGGAACATCTAGAAAGAGTGGAGTTTCCTTTAGGTCAAGAGTTGGCCACAAATATAATTATACAATCATTTCCTAAATTGTATGACCAGTTTATTGAGTGCTATTACTTGAGTAACTTGGCCAAACCACTATCTGAATTACTTGGTATGTTGATGAATGCCAAAGCACACATGAAGAAGGACAATCTTGTGATGGTGATCAGCAAAGGGGAATCCACAAATAAAGGAAAGGCCTAGAAATGTTCTGAAGCTAAGCTGAAGACCTAATCTTCTACACTCAAGATAAGGAGAAGGGAAAGTGCAAAAGGAATATGACCTTTTCACTTAAATGAAAAAGGATTGAGAAAGGGATAGAGATCTCCACTTAAGAATTGGAGAAGAAGTAAGCTAAACCTGTACGGAGCAAGAGTTTCTACCACTATAGTTGGAATCTGTCATTCTTCCTAATGGACATGTAATAGAATTAGTAAATTGCTATTATGTACTTGCCATTAATGAAAATATCATGTATCTTATTTGGATAAGAATATTATGAATAAATTGATGTTTCATTTGGAAAGATAAGATCTTATATGCTAGTGCTCTATGCCTCATAATCTATACTCGATAGTTGTAGAGACAAATATGTGTCACACCCATACTGAATGACTCAATTACTCAAATAATGAATACCTATAGCATTGTCATCTAGAGAACATAAATGAGAAATGCCTTCCTAGAATTCATAGTGATGGTTTTATAGACTATTTGGTTATTGAAGCAATAGAGACATGTGAGTTTGATTTATTAGGCAACATGACAAAAAACACATTTCACTAGAAATAGCGGGAGAGCAAGTATTCTATTAGGCCTCATACATATTGATGTATATAAACCTCTTAGAATAAATGCTAGAGGTGGTTAACAATACCTCATTATTTTTACTGATAATCTTAGTAGATATGATAGATTGTATTTTTAATGAAATACAAGTTTAAATCTCTTTAAGTGTTCAAGGAGATCATGAATGAAGTACATAATCCATTTGGTGTAAGTGTTAGAACACGTAAATATGATCGATGTTGAAAATACTTTAAACTAAAATTTTGAGAACCTTCTGGAAACCATGATAATGTATCATAATGAACTCCACCTAAAACGTAATGATGTATCAAAAAGAAGGAATCACACCTTGTTAGTCATGGTGTGATTATCAATAAATCTAGCTAATCTTACGATTTCCTTTTGGGCACACACTTTACATTAAATAATGTACCATTTGAAATGGATCAAAAGACACCATATGACATATGGCATGGGAAGTATCTTGATATATCTTTTATAAATATAAGGCAATGGGACAAGTACATAACATTGCATACATGATAGATCCAATTGCAAATGCATATGCATCTTATCATGTTTTCTGATTCTTTACAAGAATTAGGACACTAGGCTCTTGAGAGACAAATCACATGAAACATTGACAAATATCCTGTCATTGAGTCATGCATGCTGAACTCCTTTGGCATCTTGCAACGTATATGCTCTTACTTAGGTCAAGAAGCCTTCTAGATATTTTTACTTCTTGATTCCTAACATATAGGATGCTTCACCTAAATCCTTCATAGAAAAGGTACTTTCCTTACCAGGTTTTAATATTTGTAGTATAAGGACGTTATTGCCCATCATTATGTGGAATATAAATATTTTCCCACTCAAATTTTGTAATCACAGTTTCATCTTCATTTCAACTAAAGTCAAACTCTTTGACTCTCTTGTCAAATCAAAGATTCCAACTCTGGGATGCTTGCTTCAATTCATAGATTGACCTTTGTAGCTTAAAGACTTTATTTGCAATAACTAGATTTATAAAACCTTTAGGTTGTATCATGCATGCATCCTCATAACTATTCCCATTAAAGAATGTGGTTTTAACATCCATATGACAAATCTCATAGTAATAATAAGTTGCAATGGCCTGATGGGTTTAGGCATGCAACTGGTGAAAAGATTTCATTATGTTCAACATGCAATTGGTGAAAAGATTTCATTATGTTCAACACCTTGAACTTATTTGAAACACTTTTCAACCAATTTCCCTTTATAGGTTTATACATTACTATCCATGTCATACTTCTTCTTAAATACCCAATTACATCCTATGGCCTTTACCCCTTCAGGTGGATCCACCAAGTTCATACCTTTTTGGTGTACATGGAGTTCATCTAAGATACAATGGATTCAAGCCATTAGTTAGACTATGGTCCCTAAATAGCTTCTAGGTAGATTATTGGCTCATTTTCTATGACCAAGTCATAGCCTTTTTGGGTTATAAGATTTCATAATGTCTCCAACTCAAGCAATGTTCTACTAGATCTATGATTTTTGTGTTACATAAGAACGTGAGATTCCACAACAATTTCTGTTTCCCATTATTCCCACTGTATCTCTTTAGGTTCAATATTTTCTTGTCGGACGTAAACTTTTCAAGTTCTACTTTTCTTTCAGTGATTCCATTAGAATTCAATTCCTCTAAAATAATTCAGCCATCCTGGCAACAAATATTTTTGTCATCGGATTGGATTATAAAAGTAGTATTCAACAAAATAACACTTATTGACAAAGCTTTTCAAGAAACAATTTTCTTATAGATATCAGTCACATTCCAATGAAGGTCATTAGACTTCTAGAACATCCCTGAGTACTTGAGAAGCACTAAGGATTGATTTCTTATTTATGGTAATAAGGAAGAGTTATGTGTAAAGGGTTACACCAATGCAATATTACAAAACAACAATGAAAATTAACCATCACAATATTAATTTGTGTTTGACATTAAAATAAAACTACAAACTTGAAAAGATTGAAGCAAGAGACAGTTGCCAATTTAATAATAGAAGTAGAGTATCTTGATGTTATGAACATAGCAAATCATACTGCATGGATCAAAAAGTTCATTAAGATGAACATGTGGGGGGTTCCAACCATTTATGAAATAATATAAATACCATGATAGCAATGGAGCTACTGGTTAGGAAAAGAACCCAGATAGCATACTACAACATTTCCATCTTATGCGAGTGATTGTACGACAAGGAGATGTGAATACTTGCATAGTATCAACTAGAAGCAAATGTTGCTAACCTGCTACAAAGGCACTTGCATACCAGAAACATGATGGAAATGTTAAGATCACTTGGAAGAAGATTCGTGGGTGATTGACTCTAAGTGCAAGTGAGAGTCTATTGATATGTAAAACTAGAGAGACAATCATATGATGATTGTAATGGGGGAATTCGATATTCGATTTGATAATAATAAAGGTAATTTCATATATTATGTTTGTGTCAATCATGAAATGATGAAGCAGGTGTAGTAAATGTATAAATAGTGATGTTACTCTATGACATATGTCTTCAAGTTGAGGACTTGAACAATGAGATCATACGTGTGATAAGAGTACATGGATTCTTATTATGTCCCAAGTTAGATATTACTATGGAAGTAAAATAGACAACTCTAATTCATAAGACTAGAGTGTGTCTCGACTGATGACAAAGTCCCATTAATCGTGAAATGGGATATCAAGTCAAGCACATAGGTACATGTTAGAGAATAGTGTATCAGATAGACGCACCTTGAGAGTTATACATGGGGACCATGGAATGGTATTTAGAACCATCTCTCATAGTGATAGTGGTGATTGTAGTTCTTATACCTAAAGTCACCAATATCATCAAATGTCATTCAATGTATTTTGGCACCATCCTACGTGACCTTGAATAAGGGTTGACATAAAAGTGGTGCTCAGGTACGTTGTGACACATGGGGATTGAGTGAGATGATGTATATGTGATTTGTCCCTCCATTGATATCCTGGACACTTGATAAGGGAGACTAAGAAACATATGATAGTACTCATGTGACTCAATATGTGATATGTGAGCTCACATGGATCTCATACAGTCTGCTGTAGTTCAAGGAACATACATTGAAGAGGATGACGATTCCATGCCTCGAGTTCAATATGGATATCAGAGACAAAGAAATATATGATCATTGTAACATTGATCACAACTTGTAGGTTGATGTTATTGTCCAACTTTCCAATTACTTGGGTAGCAATAATGTATGGTTGGATACCCGTGTCATGGCATGTGATATCATAAAATAGTTTTGGACATTCATTGCCAATGTAATTTGGCATCTATAGGGTCACACACATAGGATGCACCTAGAATAGGTGTTTGATCATGAATATGGTTTAACTTCATTACTAAAGTGTTTAGGTATTCAATTTAAGCAACATTGGTTGTACATTGGCTGAACTAAATTTGAATCGTCCCATTCAGAAGTGAACCACATGGTTTAGAATATGAATCATTTGGTTCAAAAGTGAACTGACATTTTCAAAATGTGAATGGACCAGTTGAGCGATTAGTATGACAGGATCAGGGATTGATGCTGATGTCATGTTATGCATTAATCATCACATTGACAACCAATATATTTGTGAATAAGAAATATGATGAGCCAACCAATTCAAGTGTTGAATCAACCGATTCACATATGAACCGACTGATTCAAGTGTTGAATTGACTGATTCACATACAAACTTACCAGTTCAAATGTGAATTGATTGATCCCTAATTTGCAACAGCCAAAATTTCATGGAAATTTGTCTCTTCAACTCTTAATCGATTCGAGAACCTTGCTCATGACCATCCTATAAATAGGGGGTGTATTCAAGGCTTTCATAAGACACCAATAAGCTCTGAAAGTTATTTTCCTCTCACTATTGTGGTAATGTGAGATCCCAAGCAAGTCTTACCCATAAAAGGGAGAAACATCAAAGGAGAGAAAACAAGGGAAAGCAAGTCAACACTAGCACATTGAAATTTTAATGAACTCCTTCCTGTTGACTCTGGTAGTGGAACACGGAGTTTTGGTGGTCCACATGCGTTACATAGAGGCATGGATGTCATTGCCCACCACACTAGGAGTACAACAACCACCATCATATGTGGTGCGACACCAGGAGCCCATCACTAGTTGTTTGTATGCGTTTTGTAAAAAGTGCACACCACTCTACAAGAGTAGTCGCTGGACTTGCTCTAGGATTAGGTATATCTCTTGATACCCTTCTTTCATAGATAATCATTGTTGATGTGATCTCTCTGGCAAGGAATATGGGATTTTTTTTGTTTCTGCTAACTTCTCTGCAGTCCCCATTCCCCAAAAATCTAGACCTTCAAAAATTTAAAGACAACTCTCATCTTAACTCCCATATTTCAGGCACTAAACTGGTCCCTAGATTTTAAGGCTATCTATGTTGCTAGTTACTACATAGTGGGAGCCGTACTAGGGAAACACAATGACAAGAAACATCATGTGATTTATTATGACTCAAAAACTCTAGATGAATCCCAAAAAAACGAAAGAAAACACAAAGAAGGAGATCCTAGAAGTTGTTTATACCTTTGATAAGTTTAGGTATTAGCTTGTGAGTTCATTGGTTATTGTTTACATGTACAATGATGTGATCTGATACTTTTTAACAAAAAAATGCAAAAAACCTTCTACTTTGGTGGATCCTTCTTCTATAAGAGTTTGACCTCAAAATAAGAGACAAGAATAGAGTTAAGAATCTAGTTATTGATCACTTGATCCCTCTTTACGTACAAGATACCTATACTTTTTCAATGAATGACTCACTTTCAGATGATCAGTTGATGAAAGTTTAAAGTACAACACCATTAGGGCCATATAGGGGGTGATATGAGTCATGATAAGACTGCATTAAAAGTCCTAAAATGCATATTTTTCTAGCCTATGGTATTCAAGGATGAGTACAATTTGTGCTATCATGCGGTCAGTTCCAAAGGATCATAATCGTCACCAAAAGAGACAAAATTTCTTTAATTATTTTGTAATAAGTTGAGATCTTTGATCGTTGGGTTGTGGACTACATGGGTAAGTTCCCCTCTTCCTATAAGTTTTCTTATATCTTTATGGTCGTGGATTGTGTCTCTAAAAGGGTAGAAGCAATTCCAACAATATAATGTAGTTTAAAGCTCATTAATAAGCAGTTTAAGGAAATTAACATGTTGGAGTTCCCCGCAATGTCATATCTGATGGGTTTCTCATTTAATGGAAAATAGTTTTGAAGATTTACTAAAGAAATACAGTTTGAATGCCATATCACCCATATATGAGACACACATGTGGAGGTATCTAACTAACAACTCAAGACCATTTTATAAAAAACTAACAACCTTAACTTGTAGGATTGGGAAAATAAACTAAATGATGCTAATGGGCTTACTGAACGTCATTCAAGATAACTTTGAGAACTACACCATTTAGGTTGATTTGTGGAAATTTTTGTCACCTTCATGTAGAGATGGAACATAAGGGTTGGTGGGATAGTTGGACTTTGACATGAAGAAACTAACATGAGTAGATAATTACAAATACACAATCTTGAGAAGCTTAGATTGACTGCAAACAAGAATGCAAGGATATATAAAGAAAAAAGAAAATGTGGTATGATGGACATTTTAAGATAAAAGCATACATTTTAGAGACTAATATTTTATTTTTAACTCATGAATCATGCTTTTTCCAGCAAACTTTACTTGATTTGGTTTGGTTCACACATAGGAAGGCATATCTACACACAACACTTTCATCATGTGAAGCAAAAAGTCTAGAGAGTTTGTGGTGAATGGTCAATGGATGAAAAGATATTTAATAATGGTCAATGGTAGACATGAATGCAGACCACACTCTCATCTTTTCATTACCTCATCAATTAAATGAACAAAATTCATATGCCATTACAATGATGTAAAACACAGATGCTTCTCGAGAGGCAAACTGATCATTATTTTAATAACATCTTTTAAACTTATAGATTAGGCAAATCATAATGTCAAGCATCATCATTGCATTAATTTAATAACACATCTAATAATTTTTTTTGAAGTTATGAAACTATTGAATGCAAATGGATGATATTCCAAAGATCAGATAATAACCATAGCTCACAGTTTGACAATCAAGGGATTTCCCCTCAATATTGGGTCTAGTTTTTTCTTATGGATGTTCATAGTTCATGATGGATGGTGGGTGTTTGTGACAACCTAACTTTTTCTCTCTCCTCTATATACTCTTTCTCTCCCTTCAAGTAGACTTCTTACTCAATTGGATATCAATTTCATAGTTTGAGTTTTCTGATGCTCCAATTTGGTCCCATTATAATCAATTTAGCAATGTGTGACATTATTATGAAATATTGATCACAAGGTCATGGTTTAATAAATCACCATATTAAAACTGAAATTGGACCACTTAAATGTGATATTCTTGTTCTCTAATATTCAACAAGTTGTAGAGATTCCAGTTGTGAATCCAACAATGTAAAAATCATCCAAATCAGATCTCCAGAGCTAAGTTATGAATTTATGAAGTTTGGCTCAAGCTATACTTGTTTGAAGAAAATTATATTGCAATTGAGACTTATTGGGCTCAATCTCAGGAATGCGTCCAATGCATTGACTTCAAATTTTCTCCCACTCTCTGTTTGACACGGTCCACGCCTTGCTATGGGATCAAGTCCCATGGATTGTGCCCCTACGATTTGATGGCCCAAAACTTGTCTTCAACCCTGTACACTGTTTCATAGCTATTCTGCTGCTTCTTGTACTACCACCGTCACAAAAACCACCAATCCATATCAACTTGTTACCTTATGCACACTTTCTCATAAAAATCAATTTTTGTCTTACTTATCAATCTTTCCTCACTCCTTTCTTCCATTCCCATGACCTAATCATGCCGCCCTTGCTCTACTTTTTCTTCCTTGGTCATGGACACTTCCACGTCTTTCCAAATGGGGTTCTCACCCTTACGTTGAGGTTTTACCTCTTCCGGCCTAATAACATTGAGTCAGATGCGAACACACACTCATGAGTCCTATGGAGGTCTCAAGCCAATAGATCTCAGGTGTTCTGATGAACCTAGATGCTGGTCACAACACTACTGTGTGGGAGGGAAACACAAGTGGATTTTGTTTGATGCAAACTAGTCCATAATAGATCCAATGGGTGAAAAACTAAAATCTCCCCCATCCTCCCCTATCATGGAATCAGAATCCCAGTCCCATGAACCAAACGGATATCAAAGGCGACATGCAGAAGTCTAAAGCTTAGCATACATGGACAAATAACAAGATAAAGGCACCAACATAATCTCAACAATCAACAAGATATATTAAGCAACATTATTATATTTCCTGATTTGAATTACATGTTTAAGAGTCACTTTGTACAAGTCTACTCATACATACTATATCTGGATCTTACAATAAGTACACCTAACATAGCTCACCAAGCCCATCATCTTTCTAGCCATCTCTGAACCTAAAAACAACATATGAGAAAAGGGTCAACACAAGAGGTGCTGAGTACGGGGCAGAAAGATACATATATGTATAAGCTTTGCATAATTTGAAAAGATTTCAAGATGAAACGAACAATAATAAACATGTTAACTGTTTAAAAAAATGCGAAACCATGTTTTTTGTCATTTCACTCCATTATATCAACAATATCAAGCATGTTTAAGGCTTTGACCATTTTCCCGTCGGAAGAGTCCGTAAGGGTTACAAAATTAGCTAACCCTTTTATACAAGAGAGACCTCAAGGCCATAGACAAGAGCTAACCCTTTATCAACAATATTATAATGGACTTTTGTATATATATGTGTTCAAGTTATAAAACCGAAGAGGAAAACATCGAGTAAGAAATAGAAATACTACATGGCAATATTGGGCAAGTAAACAAACTAGCATACAATACATTTAATTTCAAACAATAAAGCTAGTCATATAACTAGATAAGGCCCATACCTGATTCAGAGATTTCATAACCTAACATATCCTTCACCATGTAGCCACATGCCAAACCTGATTAACAACAAGATTACATATATGCATTAGATTCTCATCATTAACCCTAATTAGATGCATTTTAGGGTTTTGGCCAAGGTGGGTTCCAAGTTTCTTATTGGTTTATTATATGATATTGTACTGATCTAGAGGTCATCATGATGGTGTGGTTCAAGTTTCATGACATTATGACGTTCCATGCTCTTTCTATAATCATAACAAGGTTTAAGGCATTTATATGCATTCTAGGGTCAAAAGACTCACAATAGAGCACCCTACATCATGATTCATCAAGTCAAGAGGTCCAGACCTAAAGATGATTTAGATTAGAAACATTAATTCATCAGAGACACAAAATGAGATTAGGTGGTTGTCCATTTGTAGTAAGATTAGCAATCTAGGACAAAGTTCATCATTAACGTCCAAACTAGGCACATACGTACAAAAAGGAGTCATTTATGAGCAATAGGGATAGTAGGACCTTCATTAGGGATACAAAGACATTATTGTTACTTATTTAAGGATCAGGGATAGATTGAGTAGCCAAGATGCAAGTTTTGCATCATGATCATACATCAACTATATTCCAAGTGATTAACATATACATCTTTTGGGAAAAAAATAGGGAACAAATGATAGAATTAGGCCCTGAAACCTAGTCCATATTGTATATATCATTCTAATGATCGAAATGGACTCTATATTCGCCTATTTTCTGTATCGGATGTAGAAGATATGAACATAATACGATTGTAGAGAGAGAAAGTGAGGGAATACCAATCCGAGCAGAGAGAAGGTCGCGAAAATGGAGCTGCCACAGTGATTTCCGTGGCTGCACACCTTCGGCCAAGATGGGGAACAATCTATAGTGTACGAAAGCAAAATATGAAGGTATGGATATATTTGTGGGGAAGAATGGGAGCCAAAGGGGGTCTTATATAGGTGTGAGGGTCTAGGGTTAGGGTGTATTCCACCCACTTTCAGCCATGGCAGCGGTCGCCCCAAAGGGGTTAGAAAGAGGCTCAAAGCTTCACGAAACGAGGCTAGTTTGGAGGGAAAAACATATGAACTAGGAGCAAAAATCGAGGATGAAGCAAATGAGACCAATTTCGTGCAAAAAGGGCAAGAAATGAGGGAGATCTGGACCCAGGAAGTGGGCAGAAACCCTAGCTACCGAGGTAGGGGTAGACCTCGCGGGTGGGCCGACCCAAAAAGTCTGAATAAGGGATATTTTAAGGCTAGAACAAGGGTATATCTTAGAAAATTCATATAAAATCTTTGGAATGTCCAAATGATCTAAAATTTGGACCATATCTTCATAATAGAGTATAGAACAATTTTGCAAAATTACAAATCAAAATGAGCATATATGATTAAGTCTTTAATCAAAGGATTCAAGGGTTTAATAATACCAAGATTTCATGCATATATATGTATCATATTGACTCAAAATGTGGAATTTTTGACTTTGGTGGATATTTATAGAGTTATGAAGTCATGGGAGACATAAAGAGTGAGGACCTTCAATAATAAGAGTAATTATGCACAAATAGGATAAAATCCACTTTGTCACATCCTTCCCTCCTTAAAAGAAATTTCGTCCTCAAAATTTATCCAAGATTATAGTTAAGATTCAAAGTCAAAATTTGTCATATGCCATTAACCATCCCATGGTTTCAACTCATTCCTTATTGTGGGGTGCACATAAGGATTATAAAAAGTGTACTCATCTCGATTATTTACATATTACTTAGTGTTCCCTCATAATGTGGAATCCTCATGGCATTAGGGTTTACCAATCCCTTCGTATCCCTAAATTAGGGTTCATGTTCATATATTCATACGAGACGAAGGTGTATTATCTAAATCTACGTTATCGATTCTTAAATGAACATATTCTTGGTCATGAATTTCAAACGAGACTATCATAGAGTGTGTATCTCATCTTTACTTTGGATTTTTCCCAAATCTAATCAATTATGTTGATCATTTCTTATTATTTTTATTTTTATTTTTATTTTTGGATCTAAAACTAAGCAATTTATTCATCTTGTTGATTCAAGTTATTACCCCAAGTGCATCATCATATCGAGTTGATATATTTTCATTTGGGTATGTGATTAGGCATTTACCCCTGATTATTTAAGCTACGTTTTCATGACATCATCATATTAATTTCATGATTTCAAGGCTACATCTTTTATGTATAGTATGATATCATATTAGGTCTAGCTTATGAGAGGGGCTTATCATGAATATTCAATTTTTTAAATATAAGTGAGATATTTCATGTACAAGTATCATTGTAGGAACAAAATTAACATCAAAGTCAAGGTTTTCAAATTCTCTCACTTATATATAGAAAGAGCTCCACAAGCTCAAGCCACTCAAGATAAGACATATGTGTCCAACAAGACATGTTAACCACAACCTTCTACCTGTAACAAAATTTCTACCCATCTTTTGAGAAACTAGGATAACCACTAGATTCCTTTATATACTACTACTAACTCGAGTGTGAGGCTCATCATGGATATCACACATTGTATACATCATCTTAGGGTCTTAGGACATCTCCCTCACCTATATAGCAAGCATCAAATTTTCAATTGCCTCTTTCTCTAGGGTTAGATATTTTCATAGGGCATCTAGGGTTTAACATTTTCAAGGAAACCGCACACTAGGTCACTCAACTCATATACATAGAAGTATTCTAGTTAGGGACTCATCATCAAGTATTTCATCATTCATATTTTTCAACATTTCAAATGTTTTAGAGTTTAGGTACTCAAACCTTCTCCCGAGGCGAGTCGACTCATATCAAAAGGTCACCCTATTCATATGTCCCATGCTAGAGTCCTCCTTTGTAAAGAGATTGAGGTCCATGTCAGTCTCAAAATATGTCACATATCATATCTCAACATACACAAGACTAGGCACAATCAATCATGCTAACCCCACTAGCTATGTTTAGCACATCAACCAAGTCATACGTATCATACAAGGTGGTAGGTTTAGCTAGCATTGTATGGTCAAACTCATCTCATATCGTTAAACATACTTGACCTTCCTCAAATAACTTGGGTCTTATTGACATCGACATCATCATCAATATCATAATCATCATCTTAGGTTTCTAGGTTACTCACTTGCCTAACCTATATCATGGCTCTAGACAACTCTAGATACTATCACTATTATCTAAACTCTCTCATCTAGACTTGATGTTACATCTCTTTCTCCTAGGTTGCATGGAAACTCACTACCTTTCTGCAGTAAGATTAGCAATCTAGGACAATGTTCATCATTAACGTTCAAACTAGGCACATATGTACAAAAAGGAGTCATTTATGAGCAATAGGGATAGTAGGACCTTCATTAGGGATACAAAGACATTATTGTTACTTATTTAAGGATCAGGGATAGATTGAGTAGCCAAGATGCAAGTTTTGCATCATGATCATACATCAACTATATTCTAAGTGATTAACATATGCGTCTTTTGGGGAAAAAATAGGGAAAAATGATAGAATTAGGTCTTGAAACCTAGTCCATATTGTAGATCTCGTTCTTATGATCGAAACGGACTATAGATTCACCTATTTTCGGTATCGAATGTAGAAGATATGAACATAATATGATTGTAGAGAGAGAAAGTGAGGGAATACCAATCTGAGGAGAGAGAAGGTCGTGAAAATGGAGCTTCTATAGTGATTTCCGTGGTTGCACACCTTCGGCCAAGACGGGGAACAAGCTATAGTGCACAAAAGCAAAATTTGAAGGTATGGATATATTCATGGGGAAGAATGGGAGCCAAAGGGGGTCTTATATAGGTGTGAGGGTCTAGGGTTAGGGTGTATTCCACCCACTTTCGGCCATGGCGGAGGCCGCACTAAAGGGGTTAGAAAGAGGCTCTAAGCTTCAAAAAATGAGGATGGTTTGGAGGGAAAAACATATTAACTAGGAGCGGAAATTGAAGATGAAGCAAATGAGACCAATTTCATGCAAAACGAGCAAGAAATGAGGGAGATCCAGACCTAGGAAGCGGGCAGAAACCCTAGCCGCTGAGGTAGGGGAAGACCTCACGGGTGGGCCGGCCCAAAAAGGCTGAAAAAGGGATATTTTAAGGTTAGAACAAGGGTATATCTTAGAAAATTCATATAAAATCGTTGGAATGTCCAAATGATCTCAAATTGGACCATAGCTTCATAATAGGGTATAGAACAATTTTGTAAAATTACAAATCAAAATGAGCATATATGATCAAGTCTTTAATCAAAGGATTCAAGGGTTTAATAATACCAAGATTTCATGCATATATATGTATCATATTGACTAAAAATGTGGAATTTTTGACTTTGGTGGATATTTATAGAGTTATGAAGTCATAGGAGACATAAAGAGTGAGGACCTTTAGTAAGAAGAGTAATTATGCACAAATAGGATAAAATCCACTTTGCCACATCCCCTCTCTCCCTCGTGACACTAGTTGGCCATTCAAACTTGATTGGGCATGAGCTAACTGGACACCCCTGAGTGGACAGGAATCGGCCAACGTGCGGGTGAGAGTAAGGCATGAGAGTGGCCACTAGATGCTAGATCAATGGTCCCAATTTATGGCATAATGATGGGTAACACCCCCTTCTTCCTAAGTTTCAAATTTGAATGTCCATATATTTTAAATGAATATATTAAAAAATGCATATTTCCCTACTCCTAACACCAAAATGGGAAAATCTATTTATCTAATTAATTAGCTCAATGGGATCTACCCAATGGACATGATTGCAGACCCTAATTTTAATATTTGTTACCTCAAATTTATAAAAATGCTAACTTTAGCTGCATTAAACACATATGATAAAGCTTGAACCTTTAATAATCTTCTATCCTCCTAATCATCGAATAAGTATCCCTTGTAACATGGAATATTTATGAGGGTGTTTATCACCTTATTTCACATAAATGACTCATTTTTTTCTTATGAGACATGCATTACGTATGATTGTTTTTAGCCTAAAGTGCTAATCCTACTTCCTAATGACACAAATTGTTGATCACCTCCAAAATAGTAACTGACATATCTCCATGACTTGAATACCATTCTATAATACCCCTTTTTCTAAGTTTGTTTCATATGAAACCTAATGCATAATTGTGTCCCTTTTATGAGAATGGACGCTATACCTTGAAGAAAATGACGTGTTTGACCTAATTCGTGGATGTAATTACCTTTAATCTTTCAAATCAGTAGTACATGATGGAATATGAACTAAATTCCTAACCTCATACCCCCTATTATATTCATGATGTATGTGGCCTTTAACCACCCATGTTGAATTCCTATGTGATCTAAATGATTTGTTGATCTAGCTTGTGTCCTAATAGTTATACGTATCTTACTATCATCTCTTACCCTACTAAATTAGAGATTATTTAACTCTTATGATTCCCATGTTGTAGATGTACCACTTAAATCATATGTTGAGCTTAAATGCTAAGTCGACTATCTTAATAACTGAATGCATGTGGGTATTTTAATATCAATTTCAGACTATGATGCCTAAACCTTAGAGATATCCACCGAATCTTGATATAAGATTCATGTGTCCTAATATTGATGAAATAATCTCACATCTTGTCCAAATATCATGTCTTAGTGAACCTCTACCTTGCTTACCCTATAATGAGTCTTTGGACTATAAAATGTGCATAAGTGACATGAATCATAAAATAGTCAAATAAAGTGAATGAAACCTCGAAATGTCTTGAAAATTGAACCACCACCTTGATTAACTCTAGATTGGTAAAAGTTAATTAAACATGTAAATCACCAAATTGAAACCTAACTTGGACAAAACCCTAAAATAGAGATAGTTAGGGTTAATGATAGGAATCTAATGCATGCATGTAATCTTGTTCTTAACCAGGAGGTTTCTCATGATTTAATTGGTCAAGGTTAAGTTATAAATCTCTGAATCAGGTACATGCTTTAAATAGTTATGTGACTATGTCTTTCTTTCTAGCAAATTGATATGTATATATGCTTGTTTACTTACTAAAATATTGCCATGTAGTACTATAGTATTGTACATTGATGTTTTGTCTCGTTGCTTTTATAACTTGAACAAATAGTATAGATCTCCACTACACAAATCTTGTACACCTACCTATAGTCTTGGGGTAAGGAGACAAGTCTGGGCATCTTACTTGAGTTTTCAAGATAGGACATACCTTGATGATGAAAGGGTTATGTTTTGGTGATGGCTTCAAGGTCCCTTACGAATAGGGTTAGCTATTCTTCAGAACCCTCACAAATGTTTCCAATGGGAAGCTAGTCAAAAATTCCTTTCAAATACATGATGTTGATGTTATAATTGGAGTAATATGAAATTAATTGTGGGCCCTCATTTTTCTAAGCACTTAACTTGTTTATTCTTCTTTGTTACTTCTACAAATTTTACAAATCATGCAAAGCTTATATGTATTTATCTTTGTACCATGTACTCAATACCTCGTGTGTTGACCCACTTGTTTCACGTACCTTTTGGGTTCAAAGATGGCTAGGAGTTGATGGGATTGGTGATCTATGTTCATGTGTACTTGTTATAAGATACCTAGTGTACATGAGTAGACTAAATTAAATTTGACTCCCAACTTCTAAAGGGATGTTTTTATAAAGAATGTTGCTTAATAATACTTGTTGAATGTTGATTTTTCATTGGTGCCTTTATCTTTTTTTTCTTCTTCTCATGTACTTTAAGCTGTATGCTTCAACATTTAGGCTTTAATAATACCTTTCTAGTGATGGGCGCCTGAGTCCTATTACCACCAACTGTATAATCAGCGGGGTAGGATAAGGGTAATAAATGATACCATGATAGATGGTATCAGAGCATGAACAATAACTACACAAAAAATTGCTCACATGAAACACAAACTAAACTCAACCTTACATATCAACCGTAGAAACTTAATAACTTGTACTTTGTGGATTAAGTTGACCTAGCCTCTAGATTAGTACCTAGATGTTCAATAACTAGGTTTACAACTATGTAATACCTAGAAAATGTCTTTTCTTCTCCTTTTGTCTTGTAGTTGGGTTGTAGGTGTAGGAGTTGAGACAAGGGAGACCTTATAGTTGAAACCCTAGACATAGGTTTGCGGCATGTGCTTAGGATATCTACATGTGTGTGCACCGTGTTCTTACTAGTTCCACAATTTTCATGGTACAAGACTACCTAGTGAGTGTGGTAACTCCTTTTAGTTTTTTCTTTACTCGAGTAGAGTAGCATGGTTTGCATCACCTATTTCAAAGTCAGAAAAAACAATTTCAAATATTAGTATATATGTACATGTGAAAAACATTGCCACACACGTAAAGGTAGTGAGTTTCCCTATAACCTAATATAAAGATTTGTAAATTTAGTCTATATGAGAGTGTTTAAATGCTAGTTGTAGTCTCTAAAGTTGTCTAGAGCGAGATACATGTTAAGTTAGTGAGTGGCCTAGATGACCTATGATGATGATGTCGATGTCACTACTTATGTTAAGGATATGTGTTTGCTTCATGATGACCTACATTTGATGTTGTAATATTTAAGTATCTTTGATGATATGGAATGAGTTTGACCATGCAACCCTAGCTAAACCTAGGCTATGCATTGGACATATGACTCAGTTAATATGCTAAACATAGCTAGTGGGTTGGCATGCTTGCTTGTGCCTAGTCTTGTATATATTGAGATACAATATGTTAAATATTGTTAAGGACCAACATAGTCCTCAACCCTCTACAAAGATGGACCACTAGCATTGGACATACAAAAAGGGTGAACTCATGATATATGTTAACCCAACAAGGGAGAAGGTTATAATACCTAACCTCCAAATTATATGTGAAATGTTGAACAATATGATTGAAGAAAAGCATGATAGTGAGTCCCTAACTATATGAGTTGAGTCACCTAGTATGTGGTTCCCTTGATAATTTTAAACCATAATTTTCCTATGAAAAGATCTAACCCTTGATAAAGAGACATTGAATATATTTCATTTTCTTTATAGGTGAAAAAGATGTTCCAAGACCCTAGGATGATGAACATGATGTGTGACATACATGATGAGCCTCATACTCGGGTTAGAAGTTGTATGTAAGGGAATCTTGTAGTTGCCCATGTTTCTAATAGTTGGTAGAAAATTTGTTATGGGTGGCTGGTTGTGGTTAGCATGCCTTGTTGGACTTAGATAGGTCTTAGCTTGAGTGGCTTGAGCTTGTAGAGATCTTTTGAGATACAAGAGGGATAATTAAAAAACCTCGATGATGACGATAATATTGTTCCTCAAATGATTCTTGATACATGAAATAATCTCACTTAAGTTGAAAACTTGATATGTGCATGATAAGTCACTCTCATAAATTAGACCTAATATGAAACCATATATTGCATAAAAGATGTAGTTTTGAAATTAGGAACTTGATATGATGGATCCTTGAGATCTTATTTTGAATAATCATGACTATACATGTGAAACCCGAAATGTAAAGAAATGAATATAACTGGGAATAGTTGGTAGAATCTTAGGGGAAAACTAATACATGCATATAACCTATTACTTGATGAAATATGAGGGAATCGTTAACCCTAATTGAAAGTCATGATGATTAACATGTTCATTTGAGAAATTCCTAAAGTATATTTTGATAACACACTTTGGTCTCATATGAGTGGATAAGAAAGCCCTAATGTGTTAGGGATTAGGGTTATGGAACCCTAATGTCAAGATGGCGCATAACATGATAAAACATAAAGCACCCACTTGGGGATTCATTTCCCTTAATGCTCTCAAAATTTATGATGACAAGATAAGGCTATTTTATCAAGGATGGTTGCTTAAACATGATGAACGTAGACTTTGACCTTTGACTCTGATCTTGGATGAATTTTGAGGACAAAATTTTCTTTTATGGAGGGAAGGATATGACAGCATGAATTTCTCTCTCTACTATTATGCTTTTTCTCTCTCTTCAACCATCCTTCTTACTCAATTAGACCTCAATTTCATCGTTTGAGTTTTCAAATACTCCAATTTGGTCACATTATGATAAACTTGATAAATATTGGTCAAAATGTCATAGTTTGATAAATCACCATATTACATATAAAATTGGACCACCTTAATGTGATATCTTATTCTCCAATATGTATCAAGTTGTGTAATTCCAACAACGTAAAATTTGGCCCAATAGGACCTCTAGAGACCAAGTTACAAATATATGAAGTTTGGGTCAAACTATACATGTTTTAATCATCTTTATATTGTGCCTTATTGGGACCAATCTTAGACATGTTTCCCATGCCTAGAGTTCATGTTTTCTCCCACTCCCTGGTTGGTGCGGTGCACTCCAAGCCATAGGATCAGATCCAATTGATTGGCCCCTACAACTTGATGGCACAAAACTTGTCTTCCACCCTATACACTACTTCGCGAGTGTGCCACTACTGCTTGTACCACCACCACCGTGAATGGAAACCAATCCTATCCCACCTCGTTAACTTGTGCAAAATTTATGGCCCAAAACTATTTACCACTTTCTTATCATTCTTTCCCCTCTCCTTCTGTTGGTGTATGTTCCCAAGAAGACAATCGTTAGATGATGGTTGTAGGGATATTTCTACTTTTAATTTCATTGATAAAAGCAATTCCAGTTTAT
>OY856412.1:1111989743-1112034743 GCA_963693085.1 Alisma plantago-aquatica
AGACTAAGTCCCAATCTTCTAATCTGAAGGAAAAGGGGTGTGTGTGCAAGAATTGCAATTGTCATCATTGTCATAAGCCTGGACATTGTAAGAGAAATTTCCCGATCTAACTGGAGGAACTTCAAAAGTCGAAGGGGATAGAGATCTTCACCTCAAGTATATACACTATTGATATTAACTTATCTACTTCTTCATCATTGGTATTATATATGGGATTTGTATCTCACATATGTTGTAATGTGAAGGGTCTAAAAATAAGTAGAACCCTTAAGAAGGGAGATGTGATACTACAAGTCACTAATGGAGCAATGTTTGCTGGTATGGCTATAGGAACATATAGTTTATCTCTACCCTCAGGGCTTGTAATATAATTAGAGAATTGTTATTACATAACTTCCATAAGTAGAAATATTATTTCTATTTTTTGTTTTAACAAGAATAGTTTTTCATTCTAGATAAAATGGAGTTCTCTCTATAGATTTTGGTGATATATTTTATTGACATTGCTCTAATGTCTTATGGTCTTTATTGGTTAGATCTTGAGAAACATGTTTATAATGTAAATGTCAATCAACTTAAAATGCATGACTCAAACATAAAATACCTCTTGTATTCTCTCTTAGACCATATAAACGAGAAGCACATTTCTAAACTTCATAAGGATGGATATTTAGAATCATTTGATTTTGAATCTCTAGAGACATGTAAATCATGAATGCTGGGGAATATGGAAAAGGTGCATTTTAGTGGAAATAGTGATAGGGAAACTAAACTTTTAGAACTTTTACATTATGATGTATGTGGTCCTTTTAATTCAAATTATAGAGGAGGGTATCAATACTTCGTTACATTTACTTATGATTTCAGTAGATATGGATATGTGTATCTCATGAAACACAAACGAAAGCCCTTTGAAAAGTTCAAGTTATTCAAGAATGAAGTAGAGAACCAACTAGGCAAGATGATTAAGATGCTTCAATCTGATCGAGGTAGTGAATATTTGAGACAATTGTTTGAGGACCTTTTGAAGGAGTACTACAATTGAATCCACCTGGAATAACAAAACATAATGGTAATTCATTGAGAAGGAATCACATATTTTTGGGCATGGTGCGATCCATGATGAGCCAAGCCAGACTTCCTAATTATTTTTGGGGACATGCCCTAGAAACCACTGCATATTCACTTAACCATGTTCCTTATAAGTTAGTTTCAAAGAAACCATATGACATATGGTCTAGGAAGCGTCCCAATATGTATTTCATGAATATTTGGGGTTGTGAAGCTTATGTAATTCATTTCCTAAGAAATTGGGACCCAAATTACACAAGTGAAATTTTGTGGGGTATCCTAAAGAAACTAAAGGATACTATTTCTATTTTCCTTCTCATACTGATTGTTGGTTGCTAGAAGTGTTACCTTCACAGAGAAGTTGTTTATCTATAGAAGTACCAATGGGAGGAAAATAGATTTTGAATAAGTTTGAGATCCACAAAATGATAATGAACCTGAAGAGGATCACGAGGAGGCACTACAAGTTTTTGTGGCACAACTGCCCCCTCAACAATATAGGAACCTCATAGATCTAGTGGGATTCACCATGCAGTAGAGATATTTGTATTACATGTGACTCGAGATGGTCAGTTGTTGGTCATAAATTGTGATGAGCCAACCACCTACAAAGAAGCTATGGAGGGACCATAATCTGGCAAATGGATTTAGGCCATGATATCTGAAATGGATTCCATGTATTTCTACAAGGTATGGACCTTGGTGTAACCACATGAAGGGGTAAAACCCATTGGGTGAAAGTGGGTCTTCAAGAAGAAGACAAACATGGATGGAAATGTGTAGACCTATAAAGATTGATTAGTGGTTAATGGTTTCAAACAAGTTCAAGGCATTGACTATGATGAAAATTATTCACCATTCTCCATGGTCCAAGTCCATTAGGATCATACTTGCCATTGTATCATACCATGACTATGAGATCTGGGAGATGGATGTAAAAACTACATTTCTTAACAAGAATATGCTTGAGGATGTGTATATGATACAACTCGAGGGTTTGAATCTCCAAGTGATGCTAGAAAAGTATGTAAGCTGGTCAATTTATGGATTGAAACAAGCATCCTGAAGCTGGAATTTTCATTTTGATGAATCAGTCAAAGAGTTTGGCTTCATCAAGAATGAACATGAACCTTGTGTTTCCAATAAGGTTAGTAGGTGCATTGTAGTATTCATCATATTGTACTTGGATGTTATATTTCTCATGGGAAATGATATTGCAACTTTTCAAAAGGTGAAAACATGGTTGGGAAATAGTTTCTCAATGAAAGACTTAGGAGAAGCTACCTATATTCTATGTATCATGATCTATATAGATATATCTCGAAGGATTCTTGGCTTAAGTCAAACTACATAAATTGACAAGGTGCTGAAATGGTCAACATGCAAGAGTCTAAGAAAGGGAACTTATTCAAGTCTCTTGCAGTAAGTATTTCTAAGGCCAATTTTCCCAAATATTTAGAAGAAAGGGACCACGTGAGTAAGATTCCATATGCCTCTACAACTTGATCTATCATGTATGCAATGTTATGTACATGTCCAGATGTCTCATATGCCTTGTGCATGACGAGAAGATATCAGGAAGACTCAAGTGAAGGTTATTGGATTGCATTGAAGAATATCCTTAAGTACTTAAGAAGAACCAAGGATGGTTTCCTGATATATGGAGCTGGGGAAGAGTTGGTTGTAAGGGGTTACACTAAAGAAAGCTTCCATACTGATAAAGATGACTATTGATCACAATCTGGTAATGTGTTTTGCCTTAATGGTGCTACTGTCTATTGGAAGAGTTCCAAGCCAGTGAAAATAGTTGACTCTCCAATATAATCTAAATATATTGATGTATCAGATGCTATAAAGGAGACTATGTGGATGAAGAAGTTCATTAACAATCTTGGAGTTGTTCCCAACATTGTTGATAGAATAGAACTATACTGTGACAACAACAGGGTATCACTCAAGTCAAGGAACCTTGATTGCATCAACATTCTAGACATATTCTTTGACACTTTCATATCATACAATAGATCATTGAGTGAAGGGATTTCAAAGATTAGTGGGTCCTGACAAAGAGCAATATTGTTGATCCCTTGACAATGGCATTATCATAGCATAAGAATAATGGTTATATTAGATAATTTGGTCACAGATATGTTAGTGACTGGCTTTTGTGCAAGTGGGAGATATTTGGTGCATATGCCCTAGAAGCCAATCATTAGATGATGGTTACAGGGATATGTTTTTGTTTTTATTTGATTAATAAAGGAAATCCAAATATATTAATGCACATTTAGTTACTACAATTTTAATGTACAAAATAAATTTCATTAGTATGATTGGTTAAAAGCCATGGGACTTCAAGTGCATGACTTGAGCATAAGATAATAAAAGATGCTAGAAACAATATTCTTAAATGCCCCTAGTCAAGTATTTTTATGGATTGGACAACAATAATACATGTGATATTAGTGTGTATGGTAAATGATTATCATGTCTCATTGGCCATAGGTATTGGAGACTGAGTCATACACATGTCCTTATTCGACAACAAGTGTATTGACTTGAGCAGAAGATAATAAAAGATGCTAGAAACAATATTCTTAAATGCCCCTAGTCAAGTATTTTTGAGGATTAGACAACAATAATACATGTGATATTAGTGTGTGTGGTGAATGATTATCATGTCTCATGGGCCATAGGTATTGGAGACTTAGTCATACACATGTCCTTATTTGACAACAAGTGTATTGGACAGAACCACCTTGAGATTGATTCATGGATTGTTATATGATACTTATAATCAACTCTCAAATGGGACAGTGGTGTTCTGGTCCTTTGACCTGAAGTCACTATAATGGTGATATGACAATCATCATGCTTTGACACTGGACAACATTATTTTGAAGAAGATTGTATTAAGGTAGTCATTGGGTATGATCAGAATCATGACACATTGTGCGTGTTGTAGAAGGAATTTGTCCCTCCCATATAATGATGATATATCCAAGGCCTCTTGATAAGTGAGACTAGATAAATGAATATTCATGCTCATGTGAATCAATATGTGACTCTGAGCTCATATGTATCTTTCTAGTCTATTTGGATATCAAGGAACTCAGATTGAATGAAATGAGGATGATGTATCCATGCCACTAATTCAATCTAGATATCTATTATGAATACATTATAGAACATGGCAACATTAGTCGTTGTTTCTTTAGTCTTGTATGACTAATACTACTACTTGGGTAATACTGATGTCTAGATAGACACCACTCATTTATTATGGATATTAATATTTGGTTAGTGAATCCATTGCCAACAAAGTATGGTGCCTACAAGGTCACACATATAGAGATTGTTTAAAGAAAGGTTGAATTGGACCTTACAATAATTGTTATAATAAATCCAGGGACCTGAGAGTAAGTTTCAAGAACCTAAAATAAAATATGGATCCACACGTAAGAAATTAGTTTACATAATTCAGGGAGTCCACATCCAAGCCTATATATATATATATATATATATATATATATATATATATATATATGAGAGGAGGACTTCGAGGCATGCAATCAAATTCTCCCATTGTTGCCTCCAAGGTTTGAGAAACCCTAAGATCATCTTAGAGAGATAAAGGGGGAGAGGTAAAGACTAGCAAATCCGACCATCTTCAAGCACTTGCATGGATACCATGTAGGTGAATTCACATAGAAAAGTTGTTCCATAGGGGGATCTTCACTGATGTCACATGAATTGAGGTGACCATGGAACTACGCCATGCGCAACATGCCTAGATGGCAGAACAACATGATCCATGCGATACACAAATTGAAAAAAGGGTCTCCTCAATGGAATTCCACAATCCGCCACCTAGGACATGCAATTCAAGGTGATGATTCCTATGGCAGACTAGTATGATCCACGACGCACATGCACCGAAGAACAACCCAATCTAATAGAGTTGATTTTGGGGTCAAATATGGGGTCAACAAAGCCTTCTTTGTGATCTTCAAATTTGTATGAATAACAGACTGATTAACACAATCCACCACCTACAGTCATCCACAGATTTTCACGATTAGACAACACAAAATTATTTTTCTACATGCATCATGAGGAGACTCCCTGAGTGCTAGAAACTGCAAAAAGGAGTTTTGATTGCTGATTTAGAGAGATTCAAAGGAGGAATAAATTGAAAGTTCTAGATCTACCTCAAGAAGCACAAGTCAAAAATGTTGGAACCTCTTCCATGATAAGGTATAAACTTATAAACCCTAATCTGGTTTTGTTACATTGGATGGATAATACTTGAAAGCTTCTCAAGATTTTTTTTAATTCATCATGTTTTCTACTCCTGAAATTATTATAGTTTTATCCATTCATGTGCCCCAATCATGCTGCTCTCTCTTCTTTATCTTCCTTAGTCATGGCCATCGTTGCGGCTTGCCAAATGGGGTCCTCACCCCTATGCCATATCATGGATAGATTTTGCCTCCTCCAGCCTTATGACACAGAGTTGGAGGGAACAACACACTCACAAGTCCGGTGGTGGCCTCCTGCCCACAACCCTTGGGTATGCTGATGAGACAAGTTGCTGCTTGCAACATTATTGTGCATGAGGGGAAGAGAAGAAGATGTCTTCCTATGCGAACTATTCCACATTGGATTGAAGAGGTGTACGACCCAGATTGCCCCTATCCTTCCTAACTCTTGACCCTAGTAGATTGGTCCATGCTAATTGGGCATGGGCCAACTAGACATCCCCGCATAGATTGGGACCCACCAACACATGTGCCAGAGAAGGGTACAACACCAATTAACGGATATCCACGGTCCTAATCGACCACATGATGATGGGTAACACCCCCTCTTCTGCCTATGTTTCAAATTTGAGTTTGCATATAGTTAAAATGCATATATTCAAAAATGCATATCTCCCAACTCCTAAGGACAAAGTAGAAAAATCTATATATCTTATCAATCAACTCTTTGAGATCTACCCAGTGGACATGATTGCAAACTCTAATTCTTATGTTTTTCAATTTGAAATTTTGAAGATGATATCTTTTACATTAAACACATTTAACACATATTTATTATAAATCTTGAACCTTTAATGATCATCCATCCTAGTAACCATGAAATAAGTATCTTTTGTGTATCCTCAAACTATATGAGGGTCCATATCACCCCTATTTCTCATAAATGTCTCTAATTATTTTTATGTGACGTGTTTGGGGTAATAGTGATGATTTTACCCTAAAGTGTTAATCCTTCTTCCTAATGATGCAAGTGCTTGATCAACTCCAAAATTAGTAACTTACGCCTCTATGAGTTGAATATCATAATGCAATACCCCTTTTATAAGTTTGATTCATATGTTACCTAATGCATGATTGTGTCTCTTTTAAGAGAATACATCTTATACCTAGAATCTAATGACATGGTTGACCTAATATGTGCATCAAATTACCTATGATCTCAAAATTTAGTAGTATAATGTTGTGATATGAACTAAAGCCCTACCTCAAACCCCCCTATCCTATTCATGGTGTATGTGGTCTTTAGCCACTTATGTTGACTTCCTATGCGACCTAAATGGTTTGTTGATCTAGCTTGTGCCCTAATAGCTATATGTATCTTAGTCTTATGTCTTACCCTCCCAAATCAGAGATCATTTGACTCTAATGATTACCTTGTTTGGATGTCCCACTTGAATCATGAGTTGAGCTCAAATGCTAATTGAACTATGTTAATACCAATGTTGGTTAATGATGCCTAAACCTTAAAGACAACCACCTATCTTGATATATGATCCATGTGTGCTAATCTTGCTGAACTAATCTCATATCTTGTCCAAATATCATGTATTAGTGAACCATTGCCTAGCTTACCCTATTATGAGTCTTTGGACCCAAAAATGTGCATAAGTGACATGAATAATGAAATAGTCATACAAAATGAATGAAATCTCCAAATGTCTTGCAAGTTGAACCACACCTACTTGATGAACTTTAATTTAGTAACAAATCATTAAACATGTAATTCACCAACTTGAAAGATAACTTGGCCAAAACCCTAAACTATATCTAGTTAGATTTAATGATGAGAATATAATGCCCACATGTAATATTGTTCTTAACCAATGGGTTTCATGTGATCTAAATGGTCAAGGTTAAGTTATAAATATCTAAATTAGGTGCATGATTTAAATACATATATGACTATGGCTTTCTTGCTTGCAGCCTGATATGTATGTATGCTTGTTTACTTGCCATATATTGCCATGCAGTACTATATTATTGTACATCAATGTTTTATGTCATTGCTTTTATAACTTGAACACATAATATAGATCTCTATTATATAAATATTTTGCAACTTCCTACAGTCTTGGGTAAGGACACATGGTTGGAAATCTTACTTGAGTTGTCAGGATAGGACATAACTTGATGATAAAATGGTTAGCTCTTGGTGACGGCCGTGAGGTCTCTTACGAATAGTGTTAGATAATCTTCAACACCCTCACAGACTCCTCCATTGGGTAGTTAGTCAAAAAGGACTTACAAATACATGATATTGATGCTATAATAAAATAAAATAAAATATGGGCTCTCATTTTTCTAAGTACGTATGTTGTTTATTCTTGTTTGTTTACTTCTACAATATTTCCATGTTATGCAATGATTATATATATGTATCTTTCTCCATGTACTCAACACCTCATGTCTGACCTTCTTGTTTCACAAATGTTTTAGGTTCATAGATGGCTAGGAGTTGATGGGCTTGGTGAGCTACATTCAAGTGCACTTGTTGTAAGATCCCTAGCGTACATGAGAAAACTTGTGTAAATTTGACTCTCAACTTGTAATTGGAATATTGAAGTAAGAATGTTGCTTAATAGTACTTGTTGAATGTTGAGTTTTTTTTGGTTTCTTTATCTTGTTATTTGTTCATGTATACTAGGATTTTACAATTCTAAATTCACACTTTGTTAATACCATGCTAAGAACAGATGCCCGGGTCCTATTGTCAATATTTGTATACTCAGTGGGGGTAGAATAAGGGTAATAAATGGTTCCATGACATTGTTCCACATCATGTTTTCCACCCGCACTGGAATGATTTTGACTTAAGGTTTCATAATGAATGTATCTAATTTTTAAAAAAACCATTCTTCCATGATCTAGGCATGTTAGATTATATTTTTCTATTTGTATACATGTATCTTATATTTATTACACTCTCCTTATTTGAATAAAAGCTTCAAAACGACCAACTTTTGAAACGAACCACTGGCTAGAAGTTACCCTATGTGGCCTATGAACCCAAACATCATGTTTCCTTAGAAAAGATGTCAAGTATTAGAGGAACTGAGAGAGATAAAACACATCATTCTTTATACTCACTAGTGAAAAAATTACATGGAATCACCATTTACTCCCCCCATCATTTCATTATTTATGTTTAATGTGACAAGGAGAACAACCCAACACATTGAATTGTAAATCAAGTTGCATTTTGATGCAAACCATCTTCTACATTTATTCTTCCATATTCTTTCCCTTCGTCCACTAAAAATAAATCAAAATCCAGAGAAAGTTCCAAACCCCAAGTTTGGAGCGGCACACCACTTTCCTCTATGTGTATTTTATTATTCCAATTTTGTGGATATTTCATGCCTAATTTTACCCCTAATTTCCTCCCTTGTTGTAGAGTTGCCTTAACTTTCTCTTACTTTGCTCATTTTTACCATTTATGCCTTGATTTAAAGTTTACTACTCATTTCCATGAATGCAACTCACCTAACGATGGTGTTAACCCTTGTGTAGATCTATCATCGATTTTATACGATCGATGGTGACCATTTTCCCTAAAAACATCAAGATCACTAGGCTAATTATCCATCGATTCTCAAAATCGATGGGCTCCAGTGGTACCATTGCCTAGCCATCAGAAAATGGATAGAACAACCATAAATTCCCAAATCGATGACCAGCCTGAAGACACATTTAGGTAGAGTCATTAACTGTTAGTTCACCTATGAATGCTACATTTGATGGATAAGAAGATGCCTCCATTGATGGCTAGACTGGGAGTCTGCCTACCGATGTCCAATCCAAGCTCATCCTATGGAAGGACTGGACAATGGCTACTTATTTCCATGCATACCGTGGCTCACCTACTTGACCTGCCTACTCATGGTTGTACTATTGGATGCATTGATCATAGAACATTAAGTGCACACACCAAGGAACATGCTCAGACTTACAATGAAAGAAAAGTACACCCACAAGCTCATTGAGTCCCACATTGGGAGCTATAAATAGGAGACCTGATACAACTTCTATTGAATAAATAGTCTTAGAAATGATTATCTCCATACTCTTATTCTTAATGCTCGATGTTCATGAGTAGCTACCTTCTTGAGTTGTTTGATTGTTAATTCCTCGAAAGAGTAGAATTAACCTATATCTAAGTGTTATGGAGTTGCATGAATCATGAGAATGTTGGAATGCTTAAGATAATGATCATATTGTTTTACTTTGATTGTTTTTTTTCCATATTGAGATAGAGAGACAACCATATAATCTAGATCTATCCTATGCTCGAGAGAGGAGGGAATAGACACTTATTATGATTGCTTATAAACTTGCTAAGGGTCTACAATAGATTTGAGTGTTGCATGTTTATGATAGATACTATATGCTGAAACCCAATCCAAGTTTCCCCATCCAAACATTTTTCTTTTATCCTTAAACATTCTTGTTATTTTATTTTACCTTTATTTTATTTTTCTTGTCCTTTACTTTCTTGTTGATGACTCATCATTCCATAGGCAACACATGTGATGGAGTGGACCTTTAGAACCTTTTGAATGCTTAGTGACACTTTGAAATTCAAGTATTGAGTTATTTGAGAGTTCCAAGTGTTTTGGTAAAGCTTGACGAGTGATTGAGGTTAATATCATGATTATGATCCCTAAGTTCATGCCTTTTTGAGGTATTCATTTGATGGGTCAAGTAATGATATTTTGGCACCAACATTTAAAACAACGTAGCTTGAGGGTTATCCAAGATATGTTTAAAATTTGGTTGCAATTGGAGTATCCTAGAGGGAGTTATTGAGGTTTGAAATTTGGGAAAATAATGTGCATATTGATGTAAGTCATTAATAGAATGCGGACTATATAGCCTAAGTTACCGATCTAATAGGGTGTCACACACTCCAGACTTGAATCAAACATGGATTCATATCGTGGCATCTTGGTGTTCGTTAGATGGGTCAGATTAGACGGTATGAATCTTGTCTTCAAGATCACATAGTCAGGACATCGTGGGCAACTAGAATAGAAACATGGATAGTCGGTTGTGAATGATCATGGCCTAGAGGGGAAACAAAGTGGGAAGTTTGCCTCTTGACTTTATTAGACTCTCCAAGACCTATCCATTGACCCTTTACCAGAGTCATCTAGTTCAAAGAGAAGAGTGTACGACCTTCCCCTGACAGTTTGTTTCTCCTTCAATAACGGCAGGTGGACTATAGAGAAGAAGAGGGAGATGGGAGTCCGATGTTGGAGGATTTAAGAAAGAATGAAGGGAGATGAATTAATCCTTATAGTTGGACGAACCTAGAGATCCGTCTAGCTTGCCACCAGCTTTGACCTCCATGGGAGACGAAGTCAGTTTAATGGTGAAATTTGTGGAGCCTTTTGGGATAGAAGGAGGTGCTCTCAGAAGAAATGAAGGGGAGGGACAAGTTCGTGGAGGTATCTGGGAGCTTTCAAAGTCTTCTGATTGATGTGAGGAGGAATAAAGGCATGTTGCCTCTTCTACTCTGCCGCAGCAGTGCCGGCGATGGAGAGCCTGTGGAGGCAGAGGTCCAGAGGTGATCTAGGAGTTTTGATCAGACGTGAAGATTATGGAAGCCCTAGAAGCTAACCAAGGGCATGTTGGATCTATGATTTTCTCACCAGAGGTTCCCAACTGTGGCGGAAATTTTGTGCAAGCTTAATAGAGGCCGTTGCATGTTAGCCTTGTGCGAGAAGGAGAAAGAATGGGGTGGGGGGGTGAACCCCCAGTTTAGTTGCCCAAAACCAGCCTAGAATCGGCCAGCCCAGTGAAAACTAGGAGAAGAACCAGCCGTAGCAAGCAAAGGGCGCCCCAGCCCTAGGGCCACGTGATGGCCCCCGATTGGCCGAAAAAGGTAAAAACATAAAAAAACTTATATCTTATATAATTCATAGAAATTAGCACACTTATCAGAAAAATGCAAATAAGGTACCAAAATTTTTAGAAAAATGAGTAGAACAACATGGGTCCATGATATTAGTCTTTTGAAGCTTAAATGTTATTAATATCATGTAAGATGTTATATACTTGTTTAATGGATAATAAATATCAAATAATGACCTAAAATTATGAGAATGCATCAGTAACTCTTAAATGTGTTTTAGAATCCATGTGACATTAGATATGGTCATGTTATGACACATAATCATGTAATTTGCTTAGAATGTCTATCTAGGGCTAATAGCCCTAAATAAAATGAAATTAATGCATACATTCTCAATAAATGATGAAATTCATAGAAAACCCTCATATCAACAACTAGATGATAATATGTAAATCTGAGATCAATTTTATACACAAAATCCATGTTATATGAAGATAACCCTTGATACATGGGTTATAACCCCAATTTAAATAATGTATACACAGTAGGGTTAATATGTGCACAAAAAGGATATGGAACCTAATGTTTAGATAAAGAACCATAATCTAGAAATGACATCAATAAGATAAATTTAAGACAAGAATGCAAGTAATGATTCACATATCCTAATGAACAAAGCTAAACCCTAATGGACATAACTAGGGTAGGGTTAAAGATGATGAGAACCTAATCGTGATATGTGATCTTGTATTAACCAGGGGTTTGACCAAAATATAGTTGACATGAGGATATATCTAATATCGGGAATGTGATTAGTATATCTGAGATCAAAGTATGCCATTACCTCTTATTTGGCTGGTTATACCATATGCTTGCATTATATGTGTAGTAAAATAGTTGGCATATGATATTGGATGAAATGATTGTTCTTGTATGATATCTTGCTTGATTTTCCATACTTATGCCTATGAACACATGAATTATAATATATATGTTTCATTATATCTAAGCACTTCAACTCTTTGGTAGTCAAGTGATGGAATAAAGTACTTCAACTCTTTCACAGTCAAGTACTTGAAAGTGATCCAACTCTTTGGTAGTCTGATCACATTATGAAATGATCAAACTCTTTGGTATTCGATCATAAGGCCTTTAATGCATTCAACCTTTGGTGGGCAATGCATGGATGATGTAATGAAAATGTGCTTAAAATGTGTGTTCTCTTTTGTTAATGAACATCTTTGTGCAAGTATATGCTTTCTCTTATATTTCTTTATAACTACCAAGTATTAGTTTTATCTTATTACCAAGATATGATGAGAGGTATATAAAAGATACATAGGCGTACCCAGTACAATATTCTTGAATATTGTGCTGACGTGTACCACATGTAATCTTTTGTTAAGGTTGTGGACATATGATCTTGAAGAACTAGGATAGTTGAGAGTTGTGTGGTGAGCTAATGTATAGGTGGACCTGTTGTCTTAAGATCCTATTTTAGATGTAGCACATGTATATGTAAAAGTTTGTTGTTCAATATGTAATATCAAATGTTGTAACAATCCATTATGTAATTATATGTTGAATGGTAAACATGTGTTGTATGGTTTTATTATTGTTCATGTGCATGTGCTGTTGTGTTTCCTTCTGACTTCCTCTGATTTCCTTCTTCTTAGCCTAGTGTGGGGTGTTTAAATTGTAGTCTCACTGAGGTGAGGTTTCAATTTGGACGTCACACATTAGATTAAGTTTTAGAAAATCTGTGGATGTCACAGGTGGTATCAGAGCATGAACAATAGCAAATCCTGACATTTGCTCATTATGCAATTTGAAACTAAAGAACCTTGAACTTAAAACAAATCTTTAGGGTTAGATTAGTCATCTTTTAGAGTCTAGATCTGACCTTACCTATAGGTTAGCACCTAAATGTCTGTGAACTAGGTCTATATTGGTGCTTGTTGTATAGAAAGTCTTTAGATGTCGTTCTTTCTTTATAATGCAGTGGTATGGGACGTTGCATTATGTGGAAATGATGTACATCACGGGAAGAGAAACCTTTAACATATGATGCATCTATGTTTTGGGTAGCTACACCAGTCCACACCTAGTTCTCACCTTTTCACTAGGTGACATGGAACTGTACTCTCTACTATGTATGGGACACTCATTTTTCAGATTTGGTTTTTGATTCCAATCAGACCGAACCTTAATAGTTTTCTCTGACACTTATTTTATTAGAGAAAAACTATATAATATTTTATTATATATGTAAGTATTACAAAAATGTGTCCCCACACATGTACATGTAGGAGGTGGTCATGCAACCTAAGTGAAAGTGAATGACATCAGTCTAGAAGATAGGGTAGTTCTAGATTAGATGCCTAGAGCCTTGTTGGAATATGTGATAGATGGAATAAGATTAGATGATGACCTAAGATGTATAGAGACAATATAAGATGATTTATGATGATCAATGTTATCTTTAAGGTTTAAGGTTCAATTTTGAGGATTTGAGATAGGCTTTGATGATGAAAGTATGTATGTTTTGAAAGATAAGATGAGGTAAGTTAAGATAAGCTATGGAAGACAAGGTAGTAAACCAGCATGAGCCTCAAACTCTTTTATGAAGGAGGACCTCTAGTGTTAGGACCAGTTTTAGGGTTAACTCCAGAGAGAGTGAGACCCATAGGGAGAAGGTTATAGAACCTAAACCCCAAGATATGAGAATTATGAGATATATGACATGATATGTCCTAAACTAGACTACTCCTAAGTGAATGAGTTGAGTCACTTTGTGCATGATTCCTATAGTTTGTTGCACCCTAGATGTCCTTGAGATGACCAAACCCTAGAGTCAAAGAGAGGCTGGTTATATGTGCATATGTGGATATGAATATGAGAACCTATCATCTAGGTGAGGGAGAGAGAGTCCCAAAACCCTAGAGGAGGTAACTATGTTTTAGTTTCTGTGAAGCCTCAAGCTTGGGTTGGTGGTTCCTTGTAGGACTCTAGTGGTGTATATGAGATAGAGAGTTGGGAAATAGTGTTTCATGGGTATAGAACGTATGAAGAGTATGTCATAGCATGCTTTGGTTTGTGCTTATGTGTCTAGAGCATGTAAGGCTATCACTAGTGCCACTGAGGTAATCCAAGAACCATAGACTAAGAGAGGAAAGATAAAGTATATGCACATGATATACTCATAGAGATGAGTGAGGTCAGAGAGACTAAGAATGGTACTACCTTCATGATATGGGTTAGGAGAACCTCAGTTGGACTAGATGAAGTTTTGAAATATGTTTAACAATCCACTCACATAAGTTTGTTTAGCACAACCATGATATAATATATGTAAGACTGTGATTTAATCTCGAGACGTGATATATAGACATGATATGATGGAAACCTTTGAGATGAATTAATAGATATCAATGCATAAATGGTTAACCATATACATGAATAATGATGAATGTGATATTGTTGGTTAATCTTGTGATGAAATCACTAGTAAATGTTACAATTTATTATGAGCAATGGAACATGATCATATGAATGAAACATGTTACATGAGGTGTTAATCATAGTGCTTAATAAAGAGGAAAAATATAGTTTGATAGTTAGCACCACATAACGATTATGATACCTTGATATGATCTATATGGATATGGTGCATTAATTATAGTTAACTTCCTCCTAAAATGGATATGTTAATGTTGAACATGTTCTAACAATTATCTCAATAAAATGTTGATGACACCTTAATATAATGGGTTACTTTAGTTAACTCCTTTAGAACATGGTAATATGATGTGGGAACCCTAATGCATGGATAAAGATAAGTATGCAACCCTGACATATGAGATATGTCATGACATAACCAGAATTCCCAAGCCCTTGTTTCAATGTTTTATGAAGGGTTGATTCACCCTACATGTTTTAAAACCTCCTAATAGTGGTTTGGATATGATTATGGAGCTTTGTTTTTGTATGTGATGCACATAGAGTGGTGCCCTAGAAATAGATGAAGTGTCCCAAAGTAAGAGGATGGCTTAATTTTGAGGACAAAATTTCTTTTAAGATGTATATGATGTGAAAGATTGGATTTAGCTTAATTTCGAGGATGAAATATCTTTTAGGGTGTGTAGGATGTGATGGAGTAGACCTTTGGAACCTTTTGAATGCTTAGTGACACTTTAAAATTCAAATGTTGAGTTATCTGAGAGTTCCAAGTGTTTTGGTAAATCTTGTTGAGTGATTGAGGTTAATATCATGATTAATATCCCTAAGTTCTTTCCTTTTTGAGGTATTTATTTAATGGGCCAAGTAATTATATTTTGGCACCAAAATTTATTAAAACGTAACTTGAGAGGTAGCAAAGCTATGGTTAAAATTTGGTGGCAATTGGAGTATCCTAGGGGGAGTTATTGAGGTTTGAAATTTGGGAAAATAAAATGTATATTGATGTAGGTTATTAATAGAATATGGACTATATAGACCAAGTTGCCAATCTAATAGGGTGTCACACACCCCAGACTTGAATCAACCAGGGATTCATATCATGGCATCTCGGTGGCCGTTGGATGGGTCAGATTGGACAGTCTGAATCCTGTCTTCAAGATCGCATAGCCAGGACATCGTGGGCAACTGAAATAGAAACATGGATAGCGAGTTGTGGATGATCATGGCCTAGAGGGGAAACAAAGTGGGAAGTTGGCCTCCAGACTTTGTTAGACTCTCCAAGACCTATTCATCGACCCTTTCATCTAGTTCAGAGAGAAGAGTGTATAACCACCCCCTGACAATTTTTTCTCCTTCGATAGTGGCAGGTGGACTGGAGAGAAGAAGAGGGAGATGGGTGTGACACATCATCATGCTTAATGAGATTACTAAAAATACAAAACACAATCAACTACTAATTTATCACATAGTCAAAAATGCAGAATAATTAAAACTGATTCTAACAATGTAAATAAACTCTAGAATGTTTACAAAAGGTCCATCATTCCATTCTCATATACTGTAATAAGTATTTACATATGGGTCCAAAGTCCTCGGTCACATCCTGCATACAAAAGATATTTCACATGTACATGCCATATATTTACAAACATTGGCATACTACAAAAATCTCGTATTGATACGAGTATATTATCTAGAAAACACATCCCATACCCAGACCTGAGAGTACATGGACAAAACTAGGACTCTACTACTAACATGTACAACTAACCAACCTTCTTAATCTTATTGATCACGAGGTTGGTTCTCTTCCACAGTGCGACCTCGACCTTGTTGCCCACGACCACCTAAAAAAATGTTGTGACCCACGGGTGGACCCAGTCCCAGCGAGAGATATAACTCTCTCAAACATATATTGATTATAACATATTGATTGATAGTAAATGAAGTGAGAAGATACGGTAATGAATAGGTTAAGCATACTAAGGCATTAAGCAAATTAACTTGACAAAAGTATAATTACTCAAAGGTCATATGATAGCATCTTGTAAACACTTAATAGTATAAAGACAAGTTAAAGACTAATCAAACAATGTGAGATGTATTTAACCATAGTCAGAATATTACACAACTTATATCACTTCTTTTATTACATTGCCCTGAGGGATTTGAGAAATACCACTCAAGTCCCAAATGACCACTACTAAGTCAAAATCAATGCCATATAAGATCTAGGAAGAGCCGGACTCCTAAGATCTTCTCTACCCCCAGTCATTACACCACAGTGACACATAAGGTCAAGCTGCTAATAGCCTAGTCCATCCTTGGTACAAGTCACGACACTAGTGAAAGGAGGTGGGTACGCATACCCTACCCTCCGAGGTACAACCACAATTGTCCTCCAATCTCATTATATATATATATATATATATATATATATATATATATATATATATATATATATATATATATATATATATATATATATATATATATATATATATATATATATATAATCACTGAGACACGACCACAACCATTCTCAAATTGAGGGCTAGGTATGACCATTGTCATCCTCCCTAAAACTTGAATTTAGGATGACAAGCACCCCACATACTCATCAGTATGCGCTCCAAGTATCCCTTAGGAATACACATTTCACTATCTGGCAATTTCTGACACTCAGATAGATCTATGGCACATGCCACTACATGATTATAGTTTCACTTAATTAGTTATGCCAATTGGGTGAATTAAGGCTAAATCATACAAATGGACATTCAAACCCTAGTTGTTTTCTAACAAGAGTATATGTATAACAACTTCGACAAATATAAAACATTTGAGATATAAATCTTAATCACATTACAACATGCTATCATTCATTGCAAATTAATGGACCACACTTATCATCATACGTTTACAAGATACCAATATCTTATCAAAAGTTCCAGGGTTTTTACCCTTATTAGAACATGAAGAGGGTTTCTCCTCAATCATGGATTCAAACATGCCCAAAGGTCATTAAGACCATCACATTATTCCTAGTAAGGTTATCATCATCATTCCATGCCTTAAACAAGGCTCAAAAGATCATTAGCACATATGAGTCCATAGATATTAACATGGCAAGGCACTATGACATTCAAATAGTACTACAATGTGGTTTCAACACAAGAAGAGTGTAATTCATTATCACATTACTCATTCATGAGGTTTGAATATAACCAATCAACATCATATAATTAAATTAAGGTTAGATGTAACAAGCAAGATCACATGGGAGTTACACATCCACTTATTATAGTGATTTATCAAATATAACTATATGATGGAAAAGGTAAGACTACAAATTAACGATATTGAACCATTGAATTATCATCACTAGGACCCACATATAATACCATGTGATTTATTCTAATCCATTGGATGTTAAATCATCCAATATTATTCATTGGATCAGGTTCATTTATCAAGGTTATCAATTGAAGTATAGGTCTAACCATTAGATCAATTGAACCAAGGAACCATTGGTTCAAGGTTTAGTCAAATCTACAATTACATTCTTAACTCATCATACATGGTGATGACCTGATCCACCATTAATTGTGATCATTATGTCACCATTGGTTGTTAGATCATTAATACATTCATTTAACACCATCAAATATTAAGCTAATGCCATCATCAATTGATAACATCATTTGAATACTTAGTGGATGATAAGTATACGTCTAATTGAGCCAAAACCTGACCTAAGGAGGTGACCAAAGGTTGTCACCAAAAATTTGACACCCTTGATCATGAACATCAGTTTCCATGATGGCAACACTATTGGTTGTTCAACGGTATGACCATTGATTGTGTGATAGGGAAGGAAATAGCTTGAAATCCTAATTTGAACCATCAATTGTTTTATACATAGTACCATAGGTTGTTTCTATCAACCTGTACCAAATAATGTTGCACCTTATAAAGGATGTACACATGTTTACAATTTCATATAGAACTGGAACAAAATAGGGAACACCACAAAAATTCGTAATTCTAAACAAGCATGGTTTCTCTATGCTTGATTCAACACATTAAGGCATAAACATGAACTAACAAGCTTCTAGTAATCAATATAAGTGAAGAATGTTATATAAATCACCTATATAGAGTAGTTCAGATCCCAAACAGAAAGAATCTCGAGCAAATAGGGCAAGAAAACCTTGGATTCAGATCTGAACTTGGCAAAATAAGTGCTTCTCTCCACAAGGAAGCAAAACCCTAGAAAAAGAAACAAGAAGGATATATTTTTGAGTTCTAGAGCCACTTTCACCATGGAACAGCAGGGTGATGACCTGGAGGAAGGTCTAAGGAAGGATAATAGCAAGAAAAATGGAGAAGGAAGTAAGAAAACAACTTGCCTTGGTCAAAATCCCTAAAAGATGACCTTGGAAACCCTAGGTTGGGAAAGATAGAGCTCTAGGAGACCTTCTTCTCCAAAAAAAGGTTGTCATCTACCTTAGAGCAGTTGGTTCTGCAGAAAAACAGAGTGTATTCATTGCTTCAGGTTATAGGAAAGAGAAATCAAGCATAGTTTCGAATTTGGGCAAAGAAGAGGTAAATATAACCCATGGATAAGGATAGAAGCAAGCATGAGGTGTAAAAGTAGCTTCCCCATGTGTCTATGGCCTTAAATTATTAAGGATATACAAGCACACACACAAGAAGCTCCCCCACCATCCCTATTGACCTGATTATCTTTCCTTTGTCGAATTTACCAGCCAATCACATAATTCATTAGTTGATAGCTACTAAAGGTAGCTCATCCATGAAGGGGTAAACCCTAAAATACCCTTGAGGAAAACACCTTCAAACCATAGCTCAAATAGGAGCCCCATGGCTAAAAATTATCAAGAATGATAATATAACATATAAGGAACATAATTTATGTGACAATTTACAAAGAAAACCCCTCAATTGGGTAAATTGTAGAAAAGTCCAAAATGTACAGAAAATTGCATAACTTGCTCAAACAATGTCCAAATTCGACCAAATTTGAAACTTAAGCTTGTATTATAATTTCAAAAAATATAAAAAAGTTAGATTAGGGTTATAATAATTAAATATGGTAATTGATCTCATTCAAATCATCAAGCAAGTTCACGGGCCTTACAACTATAAACCCTTAATAAGGATTTCACCCCAAAATCCTACGCAAAAAGAGATGGGTATTTTCTACACATCTCATTCTCTAGTTCCCATGTGGCTTCCTCTATGCCACAATGATTCCACAAAACTTTCACTAGTATTATATCTTTTCTCTTTAGCTTTTTCACCCTTTTATCTAGGAGCAACACAGGACCCTCAACATAGGAGATATCCTCATCTAGCTCAACCTCTACTAGTTGGATTGTCTGGTCAATATCTGGATGACATTTCCTCAACATAGAGATGTGAAAGACATTATGAAATCTATATAGATCTGTTTCTAGATCCAACTTATATGCTACCTTTCCAACATGAGCTAGGATAGGGTATGGTCCCATAAATCTAGGAGCCAACTTACCCTTCTTTCCAAACCTCAACACACCTTTCTAAGGAGAAACCTTAAGATATACTCTATCTTCAACTTGGAACTCAAGTGGTCTGTGTCGGTTATTTGCATAAGATTTCTGCCTATCTTGGGTTTGCTTTCATCTATTGTTGTATCACTTTAATCTTTTCTATAGTCTATTGTACTAGCTCAGGACCCAAAAGTTGATATTCACCTGTCTCATACCAGCCAAGAGAAGACCAACATCATGTCCCATACAGAGCCTCATAAGGAGCCATATCTATGCTTCTTTGATAGCTACTGTTGTATGCAAACTCTATCAGAGTCATATGTACATCCAAAATACCAAGAAATTGCAGCACACATGCCCTCAAGAGATCCTCTAAAGTTTGAATAGTCCTTTCAGACTGGCCATCAGTCTGCAGATGAAAAGTTGTGCTGAATCTTAGATGTGTTCCCATTGTAGAATGCAGACTCTCCCAAAAATGAGTTGTAAACTGTGGACCTCTGTCAGAAACTATAGTCACTGGAATGCCATGCAGACAGACTATCTCATCAACATATATTTGTGCCAATATCTCTACTATAAACGTCATCTTAACTGGAAGAAAATGAGATGACTTAGTCAATCTGTCTACTATCACCCATATGGAATCATGACCCTTGGCTGTCCTAGGAAGACCAACCACAAAGTCCATAGTAATATGATCCCATTTCCACTGTGGTATTGGAAAGGGTTGTAATGTCCCTGTAGGCTTCTAGTGCTCAACCTTCACCTACTGACAAACTGAACATTTGGCAATGAACTCTTCCACATCACGCTTTAGACCTGGCCACCAATACAAGTCTTTCAAGTTTTGGTACATCTTGGTACTTCCAGGATGCATTGCATACATTGAGGAGTGAGCCTCCTCAAGTACCATCTTCCTCAACCCATCAATATCAGGAACTACTGTCCTGTTGTAGTAACAAACTGTACCATAATATGTGTCATGAAAGCCATCATACTTTTCACTGACAATACCTGATTGGATATTCTATATCACAATATCATTCTATTGTGCAACATGAATTTTTTGTCTCAAGATAGGTTTCACTTGTAACTGTGCCAACAATCCTGCCAGCAAGGAAACTTCTAGTTGTACATTCATCTAGCGAAGAGACACTAGCATATCTCTCTTATGGAACATCAAGGAATTTAATTGTGCATTATCTACCATTGATAATGAAGAGGACTTTCTACTCAATGCATTAGCTACCACATTTTCTTTCCCTGAATGGTAGTCTATTGTGCAATCATAATCCTTAATAAGCTCCATCCATGTCCTCTGCCTCATATTCAACTCCTATTTTGAGAAGATATACTATAGATTCTTGTGGTCAGTGAAGATCTGACACTTTTCTCCATAAAGATAATGTCTCAAGATCTTTAAGGCATGAACCACCGCTGCAAGCTCCATATCATATGTTGGGTAATTCTCGTCATGTTTCTTAAGATGTCGTGAAGCAAAAGAAATCACATTTTTATCCTACATCAACACACATCCCAACCCATTCTTTGAAGCATCATAAAAGACAATATAGCCTTTTCTTTGCTCTGGCAGTACTAAGATCAGTGCACTAGTCAACCTTTCTTTCAAAAGCTGGAAAGAACATTGACACTTGTCATTCCAAGCAAAAAGAACATCCTTCCTAGTTAACCTAGTTAGGGGTAACACTATAGAACTGAAGTCTTTGATGAACCTCCTGTAGTAACCTGCTAAACCTAGGAAACTACATATCTCATTCAGTGTCTTTGGTTGTTCCCATTCTAGTACAGATTCCACTTTCTTGGGATCAACACAAATACCTTTTGCAGATATAACATGGCCCAGAAAAGACACTTCAGAAAACCAAAATTCACACTTGTTGAACTTAGCATATAGTTAATGCTGCCTCAACAAAGTCAATGCCTGGAGAAGGTGTTACTCATGTTGTTGACTATCCTTGGAGTATATCAGGATATCATCTATGAACACAACTACACACTGATCAAGATAAGGTCTAAACACCCTATTCATTAGATCCATAAAATCTATAGGTGCATTGGTTAACCCAAATGGCATAACCACAAACTCATAATGACCATACCTAGTCCTAAGAGCTGACTTGGGTATGTCATCAACCTTAATTCTTAACTAATGGTAACCTGACCTTAGGTCTATCTTTGAAAACACAGTGGCACCTATGAACTGATAAAAAAGATCATCAATCCTCGGAAAAGGATACTTATTCTTTATTGTCACCTTGTTCAACAATCTTTAGTCTATACACAACCTCATTGAACCATCCTTCTTTTTAACAAACAACACGGGAGCACCCCAAGGAGAAGTGCTCATCCTGATAAAACCCCTCTAATAGTTCTTATAACTATTTCTTTAACTCTTGCGTCTCTGCTGGTGCCATTCCGTATGCTGACTGTGCTATGGGTTGAGTTCTAGGAACAAGATTTATCTCAAACTCAATCTCTCTAGGAGGGGGAATGCTAGAAAATTCCTCAGGAAAGACATCCACAAATTCTCACACCATTGGTACCTCTTGGATACTAGGAAGTACCACCTTAGTATCCACAACATGAACTAAGAAAGCCTCACATCCTTGTCTCATCAACTGCTCAACTTTCATAGCTGACATCAAACATGCAGGAAGAATCTTACTATCAACCTGAAAAATCCACTGTATATCTCCATCATGGAACGTCTCCACCTTAGTACTATAGTCCAAGACTACCTTGTATTTTTATAAGGTATCCATTCCTAGGATTACATCAAAACCATGCATGTCAAGTGACAAAAGATCCACTTGAATGTTGTGTCCAGAGAAAGAAAGAACACACAAGAAGGGAACACTTCCTGCAACTCAACAAAATCAACCAAAGGAGTCTCTAGCTGTAGGCTATCAGATCTAAGACTAACAGGTAGATAACAACTATATATCACCTCTCTGGTGATAAAATAGTCTGTCGCACCCAGATCTACTAGCACAGATACAAAAAAAGAAGCATACAAATCAGAATGAAATAATTCCATCTGACCTGTCATGACTTATGGAATGACCACTGCTTCCGGTTGGGTCATGGCATAGAACCTAGAAGTCGCCTACTGCCATCCACATCCTCTACTCACCTGTCCTGAGGATCCTGCATGGGATGACTGACCATGTCCTATGCCACTACCAGTATCAAACTGTCATTTTTGTGATCCCTGTTGATTCTACCTTGGCTGCTGAGTCACCTCCTCAACCTTCATAGGGAAATTCCATCTAACATGCCCTATCTATCCACATTGATGACACACTCGGTTATCACTATGTGGTCTAAACGGCCCTGTAACTGAGACTGATGATGAACTGCGAGCTCCTGTTTGTGGAAAACTATGACCTCTACCCCTACTCGGGGTCCACTGTGATGGTGCATGTGATCTTGGTTCAGTGAAGGTTGACCTTGGTTGTGACAGAGGTGGGAAAAACCTTGGCTTCTTAAAGCCTCCAAATGATTGACCTTGAAACTGCAGAGGCTTCTTCTTAGCATTAGCTTCATGCTTCTCTATGGCAGACCTCTCAATCCTCCTGAAAAATTCCAGAAACGTGGACAACCTTTCCCTATTCTTCAAGGATGATGTTGTAGTAGTCAACTCTGTACTCTGGTACTTCTCAAATATCTGGATCCTTTCCTTGTCCGTTGTTGCCATGTGTGGGAAAAACCTCAGAAGTTCCATAAACTTTGATTCATACTCATTGATAGTCATAGCTCCCAAATGAATCTTCTCAAATTGACAAATTTTCACATCTAGGTAGGTCTCTGGAAAGTATCGGCTAACAAATTCCCTCTGAACTCCTCCCATCCTATCAAAACTCCTGGCCTTTTTTCCTCTTCTATGGCCCACCAGTGGCCAGCACTACCCTTCAACAAGTATACTGCATGCTTAACTTTGTCTTCTTCAACGATGTTTAGGATTTTGAATGCCTTTTCCAGCTCAGTCAACCACATCTCTACGTATGTTGGATCAGAAGTACCTACATATTCAATCGCCCCAACACGTCTAAGATGTTCAAATGTCTTCCCGACACCTTGGGACTCCACATTAGAGGCGGTTGCCCTAGCTTGAGGTGCTGGCACTCTATCAGCGATATGTGTAATTGTGGCCATCATCTTTTTAAACATAGACTAAAACTTAGGATTGGCCATCATTGTTGGGTCTAGATGAGTCATTGCAGGCTTCTTTGGCCCTGCTTCGGGCACTCCCTTATTGTGTGCCTACCTCCCAGCACCTCCTCCTGGTGCTACATAGCTACTCTCGACATGTTCTTCATGTCCTCCATACATATCTACATAAGCATAAACTATGATCAGATATGTTGGTTACATAAGAACATGCTCAAACCTAAGTCCTATGTCCCTGTAGACTTAGTAAACCTAGAGCCCTGATACCAACTTAACTGTGACACCTCATCATGCTTAACGAGATTACTCAAAATATAAAACATGATAAACTACTAATTTATCACATAGTAAAAAATGTGGAATAATTAAAACCAATTCCAACAATGTAAATAAACTCTAGAACATTAACAAAAGGTCCATCATTCCATTCTCATATATTGTAACAAGTATTTACATATGGGTCCAAAGGCCTCAGTCACATCCTACATACAAAATATATTTCACATGTACATGCCATATATTTACAAATGTTGGCATACTACACAAATCTCATGTCGATACGAGTATATCATCTAGAAAACACATCCCATACCCGAACCTAAGAGTACATGGATGAAACTAGGACTCTACTACTAACATCTACAACCAACCAACCTTCTAAATATATTGATCACTAGGTTGGCTCTCTTCCACAGTGCGACCTCGACCTTGTTTCCCGCGACCACCTAAAAAAATGTGATGACCCATAGGTGAGACCCAGTCCCAGCAAGAGATATAACTCTCTCCAACATATATTGATTATAACATATTGATTGACAGTAAATGAACAGAGAAGATACAATAATGAATAAGCAATTTAAGCAGATTGAATAGGTTAAGCATACTAAGCCATTAAGAAAATTAGCTTGAAAAGAAGTATAATTACTCAAAGATCATATGATATAATCTTGTAACACTGAATAGTATAAAGACAAGTTAAAGACTAATCAAACAATGTGAGATGTATTTAACCATAGTCAGTATACTACACGAATTATATCACTTCTTTTATTACATTGCCCTGAGGGATTTAAGAAATACCACTCAAGTCCCAACTGACCACTACTAAGTCAAAATCAATGCCATACAAGATCTAGGAAGTGTCGTACTCCTAAGATCTTCTCTGCACCCGGTCAGTATGGGTCTGCCATAGCAACACATAAGGTCAAGCTACTAACAGCCTAGTCCATCCTTGGTATAGGTCATGACACTAGTGAAAGGAGGTGGGTACACATACCCTACCATCCGAGGTACAACCACAATTGTCCTCCAATCTCATCATATATATATAATCACCGAGACACGACCACAACCATTCTCAAATTGAGGGCTAGGTATGATCATTTTCATCCTCCATAACACTCGTATTCAGGATGACAAGCACCCCGCATACTCATCAGTATGCGCTCTGAGTATCCCTTAAGAATACTCATTTCACTATCTGGCAATTTTTGCCACTCAAATAGATATATGGAACAAGGCACTACATGATTAGAGTTTCACTTAATTAGTTATGCCAATTGGGTGAATTAAGGCTAAATCATACAAATAGACATTCAAACCCTAATTCTTTTCTAATAAGAGTATATGTATAACAACTTCAAAAGATATATAACATTTGAGATATAAATCTTAATCACATTACTACATGCTATCATTCATTACAAATTAATGGACTACACTTATCATCATACTTTTATAAGATACCAATATCTTATCACAAGTTCTAGGGTTTTAACCCTTATTGGAACATGAAGAGGATTTCACCTCAATCATTGCTTCAAACATGCCCAAAGGTCATTAAGAACATCACATTATTCATAGTAAGGTTATCATCATTATTCCATGCCTTAAACAAGGCTCAAAAGATCATTAGCACATATGTGTCCATAGATATTAACATGGCAAGGCACTATGATATTCAAATAGTACTACAATGTGGTTTCAACACAAGAAGAGTGTAATTCATTATCACATTAATCATTCATGAGGTATGATTATAACCAATCAACATCATATAATTATATTAAGGCTAGGTATAACAAGCTAGATCACATGGTAGTTACACATCCACTTATTATTGTGATTTATCAAATATAACTATATGATGGCAAAGGTAAAACTACAAATTAATGGTATTGAACCATCAAATTATCATCACTTGGATCCACATATAATACCATGTGATTTATTCTAATCCATTGGATGTTAAAGCATCCAATATTATTCATTGGATCAGGTTCATTGTTCAAGGCTATCAATTGATGTATAGGTCTAACCATTAGATCAATTGAGCCAAGGAACCATTGGTTCAAGGTTTAGTCAAATCTACAATTACATGGTGATGACCTGATCCACCATTAATTGTGATCATTATGTCACCATTGGTTGCTAGATCAATAATACATTTAGTTAACACCATCAAATATTAAGCTAATGTCATCATCAATTGATAACATCATTAGAATACTTAGTGGATGATAAGAATATGTCTAATTGAGCCAAAACCCGACCTAAGGAGGTGATCATATGTTACAACCCCAATTTTGGGTTCATTTGATGAGAAATGTAATTTCTCATATTAAAGATAAATGAACAAATAATGATGTCTTTTGATTGAATGCATGAATTCCGCTACAATAGCCTTGATGATTGCTTTGTGGGCTTTATTGGCTATTGGGCCCAAATAACAAGAAATATTCAATTAGTGGGTGAATAATTGAAATTTGAGAAAAGAAAAATGTGGAAACCTATAGAAAGCAAATCCAAAGAGGGATTTCATGCCTCTTGGATTCCTTGGGTCCCAAGGAGTCCAAAGTTGCATACAGAATGCAATAAGAAAAGAAAATATTAATTAAGTATTTCTTTATTGAGAAAGAAATTGAAAATAACGATAAAATGTGGAAAACATGTGGGAAGAGGTATAATTGAGTTATCCTTGGAGGAATTTCGTATCCCAAGGATTCCTAACATTAAAAGGAATAGAAATGAGGAAAATAAAAGAGAAATAAAGAGAAATCCTCAAAAAGAGATATGTTAATGAGAAATAAACAAGATAATGTGAAATAATGCGTATTGATGCATGTTGAAGGATAATGGGTATTCCTTAAAAAGGATTTCGAAATAATAGAGTTTCTTGGGATCCAAGGAGTCCCAATGAAGAAAGAGGAAAGAGAAAATACCTATAAACAAAATAAGAGAATAATGTAATACATTATTAATGGTTTTTGTGGCTTTGTTAAAGAAGTGATATTTTCTACTAAAGGAAACTATAAATTTCGTGCCAATGGTTTAAAAAGCAAGAATAAAGAGAGTAAATGAGAATAATTTCGAATTCCTAACTATCCAAGAAATAAGGAATATCAAAGGAATAGTGAGGAGAGAGAAAGCTTGCTTCCTAATGAAAGAGTTTTATTCCTATTAGGAAAAGACCTTGCATCTTTGTGGATGCACGTCTTGGGGTGCGCCCTCCCCTATATAAAGGGAAGACCTGGGGTTGAGTCCATAGGGATTCCATGCAACTGTATCTCTCCTTCTTCGTTGTTCTTGTGTTCAAAACCCTAACTTTGAGTGGTGCTGTGACAAGGTGGTTTTTCTGGCTTAATTTCGAGGACGAAATATCTTTTAAGGTGTGTAGGATGTGATAGAATCGACTTTTGAGGTTTTGATTGCTCAATTTAGTGGTTTGATCACGGATTGGCACTTGGAATAATCGAATTGAGTTCATATGTATATATGTGATGTGAGTAATCCTACTCGGGTTTACATTTTGGCATGATATAATGACAGTTCCTAAAATGGATTCTAATCATATGAGAGTACTCCACTTAATTTTGAGAATCATTTGATGTTAATAATATGACTAATGACCATTGATACACCTCAGTTCAATATATATAGCCTACCCTTTCGTTTGAAGAGTACCATTGTTTGGCCTAGTCAGTGCTATGCTTAAAGCCCTTAGACGGGGGTGATCTTTTGGCAGTAAGGTTCTCTCCTCCTTAAACCACTCCGAGATCAGGGAACCTGGAAACGAGAACCACACATCCACGATCGATGATCGTGGGATGGAAGGAGACAGAGATAGGGTAGTTTCTTTTGGTGTGGAGGAGATAACCTATAACCCCTGACCCATCACTCACGTATACGAAGCTGATTTCTACAACCCTCCCTCTCCATTGCCCCTCCACCGCAAGTTGTCGTGGTCTGAGGGAGGAGTTACAGATGCACACGGGGAGCCTTGGAAAGACAAGACGACATCGAGGAGGAGATGTAGTAACAACGATGTTAGGGAGGAAGGAAGCAATCTGCAGCACCTCAGCTCAGTGGGCGGCTCGTCGAAATCTGACCTGGCGGCGTTCACACCCTGTGTGGAGCGTCAGACTAGCGAAGCCCCACGACGACAGCTTCCTCGAGCTGCAAACTGGAGCAGAGGCCAACGACAGTGCCAAAACCTAGGGCGGCCAGCCTTGCTGGACTCCCAAGCAGTAGGAGGAGGCGACGCGAGCAGGCGTTGATGAGTAGCAGATCGGAGAAAGGAGATCATGAGAGAAGGAAGAAGAGAAGTGCCTGTGTCTTTCTCATCGGAGGAGAACCCTACGATAGCGGTAGATCTATATGGCAGTTATCGGACGAGCACACAAGCCCAACGAGGAGCATCGGACCAGCGAAGCCTGCAGCCGCACCCTGCCTTGCGTGAGAACTTGGAGAGAGTCGGAGATCATGAGGAGCAGTAGTTGGAGGACAGATCACTCGCCAAAGGAGAGTCGTGCGTCTGCGACTCCATGAACGCAGGTGCACACGGAGGCAGATCGTGGAGGAGGAGCAATCTTGGAGGTCAACAAGGAGGAAGGACTAGCTGCCGATTGCTCGCCGGAGTAAACCCAGCCATGGCGACCGCGCGAGCCAGGGAGCGATGCACGCAAGCGGCGGCGGGGTTCCACGGAAACAGAGCCGCACAACGCGACTAGCGCTGGATGCGTGAAGAAGAAAGGAAAGTGGACCAGGTCCAGGGCATGAATCGGCCAACCCAAGTGAGAGAAGCGCCTGCTCAAGGCCATGTGGCAGACACCGATTGGCTTAAAAGGGTAAATATTCTCATAATCTGTTGATCTTAGATAAATCGTAATAATTAGCTCGGACATCAGAAAAATACAAACAAGGTACTTTTTTTCTCAGAAAAATGCATAGAACAAGATGAAAGCATAATATCAGTCTTTTTATGCACTAATATCTATTATATCATATAAGTAGTGAAATGCTGATTTGATGGATAATAAATATCAAACAATGGCCTAAAATTATAGAAAAATGTCAGTAACTCCATAATAACGTTTATAATGCATGTGATGTTAGATAGGGCCATGGTGATGTACGAAATCATGTAATTTGCTTAATATGTCTAATTAGAGCTAATAACCCTAATAAAATGCAATGAATACATATGTGCTCTATAAATGATGAAATTTACAGAGAAAGCTCATATCAGTATATTGAACCTCCGTTTTAGTTATGAGATCATAATGATGAACAAAATCCATGTTATATGAAGATGAATATTAATACATGTTATAAAACCCTAATCTAGGTTAATGATGTAACCTAGAGCTAATATGTGCACATTAAGGTTATGGAACCTAATGTTCAGATGATGAACTTTGATAATGAACCATAATCTGGAAAATGACATCAGGAAGATAAATATGAGATAAGAATGAAAGTAATAATACACATATCCTAATGAGATAAGATAAACCCTAATGAACACGACTAGGGTTAAGACGAGATGTAAGATGATGTGAACCTGATGGTGATATGTAATCTTGTCTTAATCAGGTTTAACAAATAAATAGATGACATGAGGAACATGTGCTTAGAATGATCTATCTCTTTGGAAGGTACGCCATTACCTCTTACTTGGCTTATTATACATTATGCTTGTGTTATATGGTAGTAAAGACTTGGCATATGATATTGGATGAACTGATTTTTCTTGTATGATATGTTGCATGATTTTTAATACTTATTGCTATGAACACATGAAACATAATATGTCTGTTCCATTATATCTAAGCACTTCAACTCTTTGGTAGTAAAGTGCTGGAAATAAGTACTTCAACTCTTTGGTAGTAAAGTACTTGGAAGTGATCCAACTCTTTGGTAGTAGATCACATTGTGAAATGATCCAACTCTTTGGTAGTAGATCATAAAGGCCTTAATGCATTCAACTCTGAGGTATTAAATGCATGGATGATATAATGGAAAATGAGCTTAAAATATGTGTTCTCTTTTGTTAATGAACATCTTCGTGCAAGTATATGCTTTTCTTATATTCTTCTGTTACTGCCAAGTATATTAGTTTTATCTTATTGCCAAGATATGATGAGAGGTTAATAAAAGACACGTAGGCGTACTCAGTACAATATTCTTGAAATATTGTGCTGACGTGTACCGCATGTAATCTTTTGTTTAGGTTGTGGTTATGCTCTTGAAGATCCAGGATAGTGAGAGTTGTATAGCGAGCTGATGTACAGGTGGACCTGTTGTCTTAAGATCCTGTTGTTTAGATGTAGTACATGTATATGTATAGTTTGCTGTTCAATATGTAATATCAAATGTTGTAACAATTCATGTTGTAATTATATGTTGAATGGTGAACATGTGTGTATGGTTTTATTATTGTTCATGTACATGTGCTACTGTGTTCCTTCTGACTTCCTCTGATTTTCTTCTTCTTAGCCTTGTGTGGGGTGTTTAAATTGGAATTCTCGCTGAGGTGAGGGTTTCAATTTGGACGTCACACATCAGATTAAGTTTTAGAAAATCCGGGGACGTCACAGGTGGTATCAGAGCATGAACAATAGCAAAGCCTGACATTTTCTCATTATGCAACTCAAAACCAAAGAATCTTGAACGTAATAATCTTTTAGGGTTAGATTAGTCGTCTTTTAGAGACTAGATCTGACCTAGCCTCTAGGTTAGCACCTAGATGTCCGAGAACTAGGACTAGACTAGTGCTTGTTGAGTAGCAAGTCCTTAGATGTCGTTCTTTCATTGTAGTGCAGCGGTATGGGACGTTGCACTATTTGGAAATGACGTGCATCAAGGGAAGAGAAACCCTAGACATATGGCGCATGTTGTCTAGAGTAGCTACACTAGTCTACCCCTTGTTCTCACCTGTTTCACTAGTTTTCATGACACTGTACTCTCTACTATGTGTGGGACACTTGTTTTCTAGATTTGGTTTTTGATTCCAATCGGATCGAACCTTGATAGTTTTCTCTGACGCATGTTTTATCGGAGAAAAACTATATAATATTTTATTATGTATATGTATTACAAAAATGTGTCCCCACACATGTACGAGTAGGAGGTGGCCATGCAACCTAAGTGGAAGTGAATGACATCAGTCTAGAAGAGAGCGTAGTTCTAGATTAGATGTCTAGAGCCTTGTTTGGAATATATGATAGAGGGAATAAATGAAATAAGCTATGATGTACGTCTTATATAGAAGACATAAGATGATCTATGTTTGCCTTTGAGGACATGAGTTAGGTTTGAGGTTTTGAGATAAGTCTTGATGATGCAAGTAACTAGGCTTTTATGAGATAAGATATGTTAAGATGAGACAAGTTGTGAGTCAGCATGAGCCTCAAACTCTTTTACAAAGGAGGACCTCTAGTGTTAGGACCAGATTTGGGGTTAGCTCAAGAGAGAGTGAGACTCACAGGGAGAAGGTCAGAGAACCTAAACTCCAAGATATGAGAATCCTGAGATATGTGATATGATGTGTCCTAAATTAGACTACTCCTGAGTGAATGATTTGTGTTGCTTAAGGCATGATTCCTATAGTCTTGTTGAACCCTAGATGTCCTTGGGAGGACCAAACCCTAGAGACAGAGAGAGGCTGGTTATATATGCGAACATGGGAACATATGAGAACCTGCCATCCAGGTGAGGGAGAGAGCCCAAGACCCTGGAGGAGGTAGCTATGTTAGTTTTTGTGAAGCCTCATGCTCGGGTTGGTGGTTTCCCACATAGGAATCTAGTGGTGTATATAAGAGAGTTTTGGGTAAGCATGTTTCATGGGTAGAAGACCTGTGATGAGAACATCATGTCATGTCGTTGGTTTGTGCTTGGGTGGCTTGACCTTGTAAGGCTTTCACTAGTGCCAATGAGGTAATCCGAGAACCCTAAGCTAAGAGAGAAAAGATAAAGTATGTGCTTATGAGATACACATAGAGTTGAGTTAGCTCAGAGAGACTGAGCATGGAACTACCCTTGTGGTATGGGTTAGAGGATCCTCATTGGGACTATATAAAGTTTTGATACATGTTTCATGAGCCACTTGTATAAGTTTGTTTAGCACAACCCTGATATAATATATGTAAGATGTGATCTAATCTCGAGACATGATATATGGACATGATATTTTGGAAACCTAGAGATGGTTTAATAAATGGAAATGCATAAATGGTTAACCATATACATGAATAATGATGACAATGTGATATTGTTGGTTAGTCTTGTGATAAAATCACTCGAAAATGTTACAGTTTATTATGAACAATGGAATAAGATCATATGAATGAAACATGTTACATGAGGTGTTAAGCTTAGTGCTTAATAATGATGAAAAATATAGTTTGATAGTTGGCACAACATAATGTTAATGGAACCTTGGTAAGATCTAGATGGATAAAACGAGTTAATTATAGTTAACTCCCTCATAAAATGCATATGTTAATATTGAACATGTTCTAAAAATTAGCTCAATAAAATGTGGATGAAACCTTGTTGCATGAGTTAATCTTAGTTAACTCCTTTAGAACATGGTAATATGATGTGGAATAATAACGCATGAATAAAGATGAGGATGCAACCCTAATATATGAGATATGGAATGACATAAGCTAAGCTTCTAAACCTTGAGTTTAACCTTGAATAGAGTGTTTTTGCACGAAGAGGGTTGCAAACCCCCCCCTAATAGTGCTTGGATACATGGTTCTAGGTAACCTTTGCAGATATGTTACACATAGAATAGTGATTACATGTGGATGAAGACATGGTAGTTTTCCTTGTAGTACGAGTATGGTTGACTTTCGAGGACGAAAGTTCTTTTAAGATGTATATGATGTGACAAGGTGGTTTTTCTGGCTTAATTTCGAGGACGAAATATCTTTTAAGGTGTGTAGGATGTGATAGAATCGACTTTTGAGGTTTTGATTGCTCAATTTAGTGGTTTGATCACGGATTGGCACTTGGAATAATCGAATTGAGTTCATATGTATATATGTGATGTGAGTAATCCTACTCGGGTTTACATTTTGGCATGATATAATGACAGTTCCTAAAATGGATTCTAATCATATGAGAGTACTCCACTTAATTTTGAGAATCATTTGATGTTAATAATATGACTAATGACCATTGATAGACCTCAGTTCAATATATATAGCCTACCCTTTCGTTTGAAGAGTACCATTGTTTGGCCTAGTCAGTGCTATGCTTAAAGCCCTTAGACGGGAGTGATCTTTTGGAAGTAAGGTTCTCTCCTCCTTAAACCACTCCGAGATCATGGAACCTGGAAACGAGAACCACACATCCACGATCGATGATCGTGGGATGGAAGGAGACAAAGATAGGGTAGTTGCTTTTGGTGTGGAGGAGATAACCTATAACCCCTGACCCATCACTCACGTATATGAAGCTGAGTTCTACAACCCTCCCTCTCCATTGCCCCTCCACCGCAAGTTGTCGTGGTCTGAGGGAGGAGTTATAGATGCACACAGGGAGCCTTGGAAAGACAAGATGACATCGAGGAGGAGATGCAGTAACAACGATGTTAGGGAGGAAGGAAGCGATCTGCAGCACCTCAGCTCAGTGGGCGGCTCGTCGGAATCTGACCTGGCGACGTTCACACCCTGTGTGGAGCGTCAGACCAGCGAAGCCCCACGACGACAGCTTCCTCGAGCTGCAAACTGGAGCAGAGGCCAACGACATCGCCAAAACCTAGGGCGGCCAGCCTTGGTGGACTCCCAAGAAGCAGGAGGAGGCGACGCGTGAAGGCGTCGATGAGTAGCAGATCGGAGAAAGGAGATCATGAGAGAAGGAAGAAGAGAAGCGCCTGTGTCTTGCTCACCGGAGGAGAACCCTACGGCAGCGGTAGATTTGTATGGCAGTTATCTGACGAGCACACAAGCCCAACGAGGAGCATCAGACCAGCAAAGCCTGCAGCTGCGCCCTGCCTTGCGTGAGAACTTGGAGAGAGTCGGAGATCATGAGGAGCAGTAGTTGGAGGACAGATCGCTCACCAAAGTTGAGTCGTGCGTCTGCGACTCCATGAACGCAGGTGCACATGGAGGCAGATCATGGATGAGGAGAAATCTTGGAGGTCAACAAGGAGGAAGGACTAGCTGCCGATTGCTCGCCGGAGTAAACCCAGCCATGGCGACCGCGCAAGCCAGGGAGCGATGCACGCAAGCGGCGGCGGGGTTCCACGGAAACAGAGCCGCACAACGCGACTGGCGCTGGACGCGTGAAGAAGAAAGGAAAGTGGACCGGGTCCAGGGCATGAATCGGCCAACCCAAGTGAGAGAAGCGCCTGCTCAAGGCCACGTGGCAGACGCCGATTGGCTTAAAAGGGTAAATATTCTCATAATCTGTTGATCTTAGATAAATCGTAATAATTAGCTCGGACATCAGAAAAATACAAACAAGGTACTTTTTTTTCTCAGAAAAATGCATAGAACAAGATGAAAGCATAATATCAGTCTTTTTATGCACTAATATCTATTATATCATATAAGTAGTGAAATGCTTATTTGATGGATAATAAATATCAAACAATGGCCTAAAATTATGGAAAAATGTCTGTAACTCCATAATAACGTTTATAATGCATGTGATGTTAGATAGGGCCATGGTGATGTACGAAATCATGTAATTTGCTTAATATGTCTAATTAGAGCTAATAACCCTAATAAAATGCAATGAATACATATGTGCTCTATAAATGATGAAATTTACAGAGAAAGCTCATATCAGTATATTGAACCTCCGTTTTAGTTATGAGATCATAATGATGAACAAAATCCATGTTATATGAAGATGAATATTAATACATGTTATAAAACCCTAATCTAGGTTAATGATGTAACCTAGAGCTAATATGTGCACATTAAGGTTATGGAACCTAATGTTCAGATGATGAACTTTGATAATGAACCATAATCTGGAAAATGACATCAGGAAGATAAATATGAGATAAGAATGCAAGTAATAATACACATATCCTAATGAGATAAGATAAACCCTAATGAACACGACTAGGGTTAAGACGAGATGTAAGATGATGTGAACCTGATGGTGATATGTAATCTTGTCTTAATCAGGTTTAACAAAGAATTAGATGACATGAGGAACATGTGTTTAGAATGATCTATCTCTTTGGAAGGTACGCCATTACCTCTTACTTGGCTTATTATACATTATGCTTGTGTTATATGGTAGTAAAGACTTGGCATATGATATTGGATGAAATGATTGTTCTTGTATGATATGTTGCATGATTTTCAATACTTATTGCTATGAACACATGAAACATAATATGTCTGTTCCATTATATCTAAGCACTTCAACTCTTTGGTAGTAAAGTGTTGGAAATAAGTACTTCAACTCTTTGGTAGTAAAGTACTTGGAAGTGATCCAACTCTTTGGTAGTAGATCACATTGTGAAATGATCCAACTCTTTGGTAGTAGATCATAAAGGCCTTAATGCATTCAACTCTGAGGTAGTAAATGCATGGATGATATAATGGAAAATGAGCTTAAAATATGTGTTCTCTTTTGTTAATGAACATCTTCGTGCAAGTATATGCTTTTCTTATATTCTTCTGTTACTGCCAAGTATATTAGTTTTATCTTATTGCCAAGATATGATGAGAGGTAAATAAAAGACACGTAGGCGTACTCAGTACAACATTCTTGAAATATTGTGCTGACGTGTACCGCATGTAATCTTTTGTTTAGGTTGTGGTTATGCTCTTGAAGATCCAGGATAGTGAGAGTTGTATAGCGAGCTGATGTACAGGTGGACCTGTTGTCTTAAGATCCTGTTGTTTATATGTAGTACATGTATATGTATAGTTTGTTGTTCAATATGTAATATCAAATGTTGTAGCAATTCATGTTGTAATTATATGTTGAATGGTGAACATGTGTGTATGGTTTTATTATTGTTCATATACATGTGCTACTGTGTTCCTTCTGACTTCCTCTGATTTTCTTCTTCTTAGCCTTGTGTGGGGTGTTTAAATTGGAATTCCCGCTGAGGTGAGGGTTTCAATTTGGACGTCACACATCAGATTAAGTTTTAGAAAATCCGGGGACGTCACAGGTGCTTTCTATGGAGCAACGGGGTGGTGCGGAGCCATTTGGAGGAAGGCCTGATGTTCCTCGAAGACCTATGCAGGATCAGATAATACCCTCGAGCATCCAAATTCATGCAGTGCCTGTGGCACACCTGCAACACGACTGCATCATGGTCGTGAGATATGGAGTTGTAGAACCTGCTCCCAGCCATCACGGGCATGCCCAGGGCAGCATCGCCTGCACGGGGGCACGAAGGGGACAGGGGACTCCTCCCTAGTGGCCAATGGAGTCGGAGAGGGAGGGAGGAGGCCCGGTCTTCGCAGCTGCAGCGGCGACGTAGGGCTGCGAGAGGTAGAAGAAAGGAGAAGGTCACATTGGACCGTTCTGCCCCTCCGTGGGCTAAAGACACGCCCAACTTACCAAGGGAAAATCTGACATTTTGAAATGTCTCCCAAACCAAGCCGCGCCAACGTTGCATGGGCATGAACACGTGGCAACCCCCCATTGGCCCAAAGTAAGTGTTTTTTCTAAATTCATAACTAATGATTCGTAGCTCGGATTAGCATGCATAAAATATGAAAGTTGCTCAGAAAAATGAGGGGAATCCATTAAAAATATAATTGAAGCATAATTCCTATTGAAATTCGAGAAGTAGTGTAATTTATCAACTTTAATGTATTAATGCTTAAAGAACCCTATTTTGAGTTGATTAATTTATTTAATAGGGTTTAATGAATGATTAAAGTTGATATTAGCCTGTTAATGATAAAAAGGAACATTAGGGACAAAAAAGATGAAATTTTCACGTAATTCATTTAATTTAGTGTTTATGTGCATAAATAGGCTTTATTGGGCCTTGAAATCCTAATGATGGTAATTAGGATTACTAATGGCTTTAATTATTTGATTTAATGTATAGAACTGAGTTTTCATGGTTATAAGCTATTTCGAGCATTAAAGTTCCTAATTTGTGGATAAATACCCTAAATGTAGCAATTAGGGTTTTCTCATGAATAAAAGGTGGAATTAATGGTAAATCAAGTTCATATGTGAATTAGACTATAATGAACTTTGAATTGATGATAAATGAGCATAATGATCTTGTCATGGATTAAAAGGATAAAAATAGTAGCTTTAATGTAAAAGAGGTTTAAGGGGCTTAATTAATGGATAATTATGCCTTTAATCCGAAACTGAGGATTCGATGTTGAGAAATTAAGGGTTTAATGTAGTTTTGATAAGTTAAGGATCATAACATTGAAAGAGGAGGTAAAAACCCTAATTTCCAATGAAACACTAAAAGTGGACTAGAAACCTTAGAAAGCGAGCTAGATTTAATAGATCTTGATGACATGAGTAATAAAAGGGAATTGTATAATTGTTTCAGGATCTTATTGAATGCTTTCTTGCCTATTGTTGATTGGATTATTTCTATCTCACATCAGCTTGACAGGTATGTGGTTAATTATGATTAATCACAGTAGTTTCCTGAGGGTTTTCCGAATGTTTCCTCGCATTGAATGCAATATAAACAGTTTGGATGTTCGAACTGCAATTATAAAGTCACTATGGCTATCACAATTATATATACATGTGAATTCTCGCACCTACATGCCACCCCGATGGAAGATGCCATGAAGGTCAGGCCCCGGAGGGTATACCAATGGGCACCAGGAGAGGTGACCCCATACACCAAGCTCGGGAATGAGAAGGTGGTCTATGATGCATGATTATGGAGCACCGCGAGAGGTGACTCCCAGGAACCAAGCTCGGGATTGAGAAGGTGGCCTTAAGTCAATGGCAAAAGAGAAACCCTAGAGGGGTATGCCAGGGTTAGGGAAAAAGCGGTGGAGAATGACACATTGAAAATGTAAAGTGGCTTGTTAAATAATTTGATTGTGATTATTAAATTGTTAGACATATTTGCAAAATTTTTGGTTGTCCCCACATACCAGTATATTTCGATATACTGACCGATGTTTTGTTTGTCGGCGTTTTAGGAACAAAAATTGAAAGAACAAACAGTAAAGTGACACATTGTGGAAATAAGAAATAAAGTGCAAGGAGGATTAGATAGAATAATTCAAGCTCTGGATAGATAGATTTCCAAAGATGTCAAAGGTAAGTAAAGTTTTAAATTTTATACCAAATTCTAGTTAGTTAGTAGAATTTCATAATTATCATTGATTAATTGTCGAACCTTTGATCCTATTAATTGAATAACATCTCTGACCTTTGGGTCTCCCTTAATTGGGGGTTACCGAGAGGTGGGGTCGTTACATCATAGGTTGTCACCATAAATTTGACACCCTTGACGAACATCAATTGCCAAGATAGCAACACTATTGGTTGTTGAATGATATGACCATCAATTGTGTGATAGGGAAGGAAATAGCTTGAAATCCTAATTTGAACCATCAATTGTTTTGTACATAGCACCATAGGTTGTTTCTATCAACCTGTCCCAGATCATGTTACACCTTAGAAAGGTTGTACATATGTTTTCAAGTTCATATAGAACTGGAACAAAATAGGGAACACAACAAAAATTCATAATTCTAAACAAGCATGGTTTATCTATGCTTAATTCAACACATTAAGGAATAAACATGAACTAACAAGCTTCTAATAAGCAATATAAGTGAAGAATGTTATATAAACCACTCTATAGAGTAGGTAAGATCCCAAAAAGCAAGAATATAGAGCAACTAAGCACTTCTCTCCACAAGGAAGCAAAACCCTAGAAAAAGAAACAAGAAGGATAGATTTTTGAGTTCTAGAACCACTTTCACCATGGAACAGAAGGGTTCCGACCTGGAGGAATGTCTAAGAAAGGAGAAGATCAAGAAAAACAGAGAAGGAAGGAAGAAAACAAGTTGCCTTGGTCGAAATCCCTAAAAGATGACCTTGGAAACCCTAGGTAGGGCTAGATGGAGCTCTAGGAGACCTTCTTCTCCAAAAAGAGGTTATCTTCTACCTTAGAGAAGTTGGTTCCGCAGCAAAACAGAGTGGATTCGTTGCTTCAGGTTAGAGGAAAGAGAAAGCAAGTATAGTTTCGAATTTGGGCAAAGAAGAGGTAGATATAGCCCATGGATAAGGATAGAAGCAAGCATGAGGTGTAAAAGTAGCTTCCCCATGTGTCTATGTCCTTAAATTATTAAGAATATACACACACACAAGAAGCTCCCCCACCGTCCCTATTGAACTTCTTAGATTTCCTTTGTTGAATTTCCCAGCCAATCACATAATTCATTAGTTGATAGCTACTAAAGGTGGCTCATGCTTGAAGGGGTAAACCGTAAAATACCCTTGAGGAAAACACCTTCAAACCATGGCTCAACTAGGAGTCCCTTGGATAAAAAATATCAAGAATGATAATATAACATATAAGGAACATAATGTATGTGAAAAATGGCAACGAAAAGCCCTCAATTGGGTAAATTGCTGAAAAGTCCAAAATGTACAGAAAATTGCATAACTTGCTCAAACTGTGTCCAAATTTGACCAAATTTGAAACTTAAGCTTGACTTATGATTTCAAAACATATCAAAAGGTTAGATTAGGGTTATAAGCATTAAATTATGGTAATCAATCTCATTCAACTCATTAAGCAAGTTTAGGGGTCGTATTATGAGAGTCATATGTTGGAGGAGTTAAGGAAGAATGAAGGGAGAGGAATTACTCCCTGTAGTTGGACGTACCTAGAGAGAACCTTGTTTCCCCTAGCTTTGACCTCCATGGGAGATGAAGTCAGTTTAATGGAGAAGGTTGTGCTCTTAGAGGCAATGAAGGGGAGGAACAAGTTCGTGGAGGTATTTGGGAGTTCCAGAGTCTTCAGATCGACACGAGGAGGAACAGAGGCATGTTGCCTCTTCTGCTCCGCCACAACAACACCGATGATGGAAATCCCATGGAAGCAGAGGTCCAGAGGGGATCCAAGAGTTTTGATCAGATGTGAAGATTTGGAAGATGCCGCCAAAGATTATGGAAGCCCTATAAGCTAACCAGGAGCACGCTGGCTCTACGATTTTCTCGCCAAAAATTCCCAACTGTGGCAGTAGTTTTATGTAGGCAGAATAGAGGTCGCCACATGTTAGCCTCATACAAGAAGGAGAAAGAATGGGGGGAGGGGTGAAACCCAATTTATTCGCCTAAAACTAGCCCAGAACCATCAGACCCAACACAAACTAGGAGAAGAACTAGCCGCAACCAGCAAAGGATGTGCGCCAGTCCTAGGGCCACATGGAGGCCCCTGAATGGTTGAAAAATGTAAAAACCTCAGAACACACTTATATCTTATATAATTCATAGAAATTAACACACTTATCAGAAAAATGCAAATAAGGTACCAAAATGTTCAGAAAAATGAGTAGAACAATATGGGACCATGATATCAGTCTTTTGAAGCTTAAATGTTAGTAATATCATGTAAGATTATATATACCTGTTTAATGGATAATAAATATCAAATGAAGACCTAAAATTATGAGAATGCATCAATAACTCTTAAATGTGTTTTAGAATCCATGTGACATTAGATATGATCATGTTATTGCACATAATCATGTAATTTTCTTAGAATGTCTATCTAGGGCTAATAACCTTAAATAAAATACAAGTAATGCATACATGCTCAATAAATGATGAAATTCATAAAAAACCCTCATATCAGTAACTAGAACATAATATGTAAATCTGAGATCAATTTTATACACGAAGTTCATGTTATATGAGGATGACCCTTATTACATGGGTTGTATCCCCAATTTGAATAATGTATACAAACTAGGGTTAATAAGTGCACAAAAAGGATATGGAACCTAATGTTCAGATAATGAACCATAATCTAGGAAACAACATCAGTAAGATAAATCTAAGACAAGAATGAAAGTAATGATGCACATATTCTAATGAACTAAGCTAAACTCTAATGGACATAACTAGGGTTAAAGATGATGAGAACCTAATGGTGATATGTGATCTTGTCTTAACCAAGGGTTTTACCAAGATATAGTTGACATGAGGATATATCTTATATCAGGAATGTGATTAGTATATCTGAGATCAAAGTACACCATTACCTCTTACTTGGCTTATTATAAAATATGCTTACATTATATGTTTAGTAAAATGCTTGGCATATGATATTGGATGAAATGATTGTTCTTGTATGATATCTTGCTTGATTTTCCATACGTATTCCTATGAACACATGAAACATAATATATTTGTTCCATTATATCTAAGAACTTCAACTCTTTGGTAGTCAAGTGCTGGAATAAAGTACTTCAACTCTTTGGTAGTCAAGTACTTGAAAGTGATCCAACTCTTTGGTAGTCTGATCACATTATGAAATGATCCAACTCTTTGGTAGTCGATCATAAGGATTTTAATGCATTCAACCTACGATGGTCAATGCATGGATGATATAATGGAAAATGTGCTTAAAATATGTGTTCTCTTTTGTTAATGAACATCTTTATGCAAGTATATGCTTTTTCTTATATTTCTTTATAACTTCCAAGTATTTGTTTAATCTTATTGCCAAGATATGATGAGAGGTATATAAAAGACACATAGGCATACTTAGTACAATATTCTTGAATATTGTGCTAACGTGTACAACATATAATCTTTTGTTTAGGTTGTAGACATATGATCTTGAAGAACCAGGATAGTTGAGAGTTGTGTGGCAAACAGATGTATAGGTGGACCTATTGTCTTAAGATCCTATTTTAGATGTAGTACATGTATATGTAAAAGTTTGCTATTGAATATGTAATATCAAATGTTGTAACAATTCATTATGTAATTATATGTTGAATGGTGAACATGTGTTGTATGGTTTTATTATTGTTCATGTGCATGTACTTTTGTGTTTCCTTCTGACTTCCTCTTATTTTCTTCTTCTTAGCCTGGTGTGGGGTGTTTAAATTGTAATCTCACTGAGGTGAGGTTTCAATTTGGACGTCACACATTAGATTAAGTTTTAGAAAATCTGGGGACGTCACAACACAATATTTACCTCACCCTTTTATTGGTGTAACTAAGATAAGGCTTAAAGGATCTTAACACTTACCACCCTTGTCCCTGAGTATGACCTCGATCTACTACATCAGACCTTGTTATAATCATTACAAGGTCCAGAATGTTAAGTCATAAATTTAAAAGTCTGATTACTCAAGATCCACTCCTTTTGTACGTATGATTTCAGACAATTAGTACTTATTCCAAAATCATCTCTATGTAATAGGGGATTACCACCAAAAAGGAAAATAGAAGTGCCAATTGCACAACAAACAAAGAACGTGCATCATTAAAAAATGAAAATGCAAACTTGAATCAAATGGAGGAGATATTAATATCCTCCCTCCAAACCTATATTTACCCATCTTTCTATGTAGGGGCACAATGAATAACTCAATTGTACTTCTTTGTGATGCTTAATCATGTTAGATCATTTGCATAATTGTAGTTCTACATGTCTCTCTAAACTCTCATGAAACTCTTATACATGATTTATGTTGGGGATGGTGGTGAGGAAATGTTTTGGGGAAGTGAGTCTAGGATAAAAAAATATGGATATATGTGCCCTTTGATATCAAGAAGTTGGGTTTCTTGGCCATATTCATTGGTAGGAAAAATAATATATGTGAATGTAGGGCAATCACATGGGTTAAAAGTATTAAACTGAAAACTCTTTAGGATTTTGTTCCACTTGAGAATGAGAAACATTTAAGTTAAGGGTTGAATTATTGAACTATTATATTTAAATTACATTTATTTGAATAAATATGAATATTAAATTAGTAATTTGTCCCCTAGTTTGGTTCACTTGACTTTCCATTCCCTACTTGCTTCAATTAGCTTCTAACAAAACATTTGTGACCTTATTTATTACATAAAACATAAATTCTAATGCAAGGCCACAAAGCCTACTATTTCTTTTACAAAGAGACTGGACACACTAAATCTAGGGTTGCCAAGGATTCTCCTTTCAATATGCCTATCAAAGGTGACATACTAGATTCCACAAGCACGCGACCATCAAAGATCAACTCACCATACTATGATTGCTTGAAAGCCTATTGATAGCGAGAAATTAAGCCTACCTCCTTCCTCTCATTTTGGCACATGCAATATCAATGTTCCCAACCACAACTTATGAACCTTTTCACCATAAATTCTAAACAAAAGTGCAAGGGTCTTCTCTCAATAGTCACAAAAATCATGATATTCACATCTATTTCAGCCACTCACGATATCTAGATGCACAAGATGGTAGTGCTATAGACTGTAGAGATGTCAATACCCCTATCAAGGTTTGTGTCATAGCCATAACCATGAAATTGAATCTTACATGATGTACTCTATCAAGGCTTCTTGACCACCAAGCCTTACACTGCTACAAATCAATGCTACCCTAACTCGATACCCCCACACATAAGGGTCTACTGAGACCACCACTTCAATCTCACATAAATAACTTTAACATGACTAGAAAGTTAGAACTAGATGAAAAGGAGATTAACATCATTGGTCGGTAGCTACTATCGACGATTAGATGTCACTTTATAGAGGTCGACTAAGTAAATTGCTCATAAACAACTCCTAGCTCTGAAAAAATGCATCCTTGAAAGAAATTTGCTCACCACACACACTTACTAATGGGGCACCAACTTTGATAGATGTTTCCCTTAGTAGCACAAATCTTTATCAACACTATCACTCACTCAACACCTCAATAGTCTAGAGAAGACTTGATACCCAGCTATCAAACCCTATGGTAAATCATGAGACCTTGAAATCCATAATCATATTAGACATATCCATCACAACTTCATCCTCGATAGACAAGTCTTACTGGCCTCAAAAAGCTTCACCTTAGACAACAAAAATTGTGCACCAAATCTCAATACTTCATTCTTGATAGCCATTGTGTCCTTGACACCTCCACCATCTCAAATTATCAATAGAGGGTTGCACTCCATACACACATGTAAAACAACTCTCAATACATTCACTTAAATGGATAGGGGCCCTCACATTGATTGTTGATGTTAGAAATCCCTAGCCAGCCAAACCCCATGCTTCCCCCTTGCTATTAATAGCTAACATCCAAGCACCATGCAAGGGA